>JAPYZR010005030.1:0-21898 GCA_030522945.1 Trichopria nigra
ATGTGCTATAATATATGAACAAGCTCCTACTAACCATATGACACCATGTTACTAACCACACTGCTGTATAGTTGTGTACTGCTACTCCGTGGCATTGTCGTAACTACTTTAATAGTTGTGCCAACTACTTTTTTTTTTCAGTGTATAGTTACACGTTTCTATTAAAAGATTACATGTACTGCATTTAAGAATTTGAAAATTAATTATTTTCATTTTGATTGCAAACGTTTGCTACATATATATATACAAAACTTTAATTTTTAATTTAATTTTAAATATATTAAAATTTGAGAATTTTGCAAACATTTCTTGGCAATTTTTTGTACTTTCTTTTATATGTAATAAAAAATTATGAACAAATTTTTGTAAAATTTTCATACCTATGTCGACATGTGATTTTCATTTGAGATTTGACATTTGATAGTGTGGTGTACTGAGGGAGTAAGTTTTTCAATCAATATTCAATCTAGATTCGAGATTTGATCTCTATTTATGTACTATTTAGCCGTTGCCGATTATGTAGATATTATTATTAGATGATTATATACACACATTAATCATTGCTTTTAAATATCAACGTTTTTTCACTATATTGTCAAATTTAATCGTTGTCGTTGTTTTTTCAATTTTATTTACTGTCAGTTTTATCAATTTTTGTTATTGTTTGTTATGATAATTTTTTGATTATTTTTGTTTTGATCATTTCTATCAAATATACCAGAATATTCATATCTGCTACTTCTCATCAACATTTGTCTAGTTTCTAATCCCAAAATAATGTAAATTTTGACCAGCTACTAAAATGCCCATTTATCAACTCGTTGATAAAATGCATTTTTAATATTCACCAGTTATTTGTCAGTTTTTTGTCCATTTTTAATGTCATTTATCTAGTTTAGCAGTCAGCATGATTGATTTTTTCAAGATTCATAAGTATAGTAGAGTTTAATTAACTTTTGTCAAAGTCATTGACGTTACGAATATGTATAGTTCGGATTAGAAGTATTACACTAGATATATCGTTCGACTGTATGCATACGGTTGCACGACACGCTCGCTTAGAATTTACGAGTAAGTTAACGGAGTATAATGGCGATTCAAGTTTGTTGCAAATATCAGTTGACCGACGTGTTAATTTTAATTTTATCGAATTTATTCAGTGCATGGAACTGCAAGCCCCCAAGTTTGTTCATCGACTCGTTGCCTAGCTTTCATCGTTGCAAACGTGATGCGTTCAGTGGCCCGACTTTCGGATACACCGTGTCGCATCACCCGCATGCCGTAGAAGTAAAGTAAATTGATGTGCCCTCGAGTGCGGAAATTGAAAAATGGTCGCTGAACTTTGACGATGAATATGCAAATAATTTCATGAATCAAGTACGTATAATCTACCGCGGGTGCGTACATACTGCAGATTCGTCGGCACACGAGTATAACGCTGACGAACGCCATTATATTCGCTTCTCTTTTTTTTTATTTTCAGACTCTATTTGCGCTGAAGAAATTCGCAAGATTTTTCCAGTCGGTTTATTCGCGGCGAAGGCAGCCTCGCTGATAATTTAAATGAAAAACGCCGTGGTCAGAAGTGAATTTGCCCGTTTTTAATAAACGGGTACTCAAAATCTGCGGCTTGGAGGTAAACGATTCTATATATATACCAGCTGGTCTCGATTCTTTTTTTCTGCCCCCTAGCAGGAAAAGGAATTCTAAAATACTCGCAGACACTCGACTCAGCCGATGTACCGGCTCGTTCGTATATATAGGAGCTCGTTACATATTAATCTTAACGTAGCAAATACGCTTTTTCACCCTTTATCCGCGATATTACTTACGCAGCTCGGTCGCATGGAAAAAAATGCTAATTTTGTTGCATCCTCGGTAATGACGGTATTACGTCCCTCTTTATGCCAGAAACTTTAATAACACTTCAACGGGTTTTACATGATAGAAAAGAAGCGGCTCAAAAGTGCCACGAGTAATGGCATAAATGTAATATGCGTATAGTCGTTAAAATTCTGGGGATAATAAAGCAGTCAACGTTAAAATTGACACTAAGTTGTGTTTGTCGGTGATGAGCGGTGAATATCTCCATTATTCAAGCTGTTTTCTGGCTTTGATGGGCGAAAAAACGTGATTTTTCAAACATTGATGATGACGACTAAACTTTGTAATTGACGTTTAGCACTTTCTTCATTTGTAATTTTCCTTTTCTCAAATGACATATTTTTTAAAAGGTACGATTATCAGAATATGAACACGCTGATCGAGGATTTGTAGAAACTATAGGAATACAACCGAAATCATCATTGCAGTCTACTGCCTTATCGACATCAGAATTCTCCTTTGCATGGTGGGTCAAATGAAATAACTCATCTCGCAGTTGTTACGAATTATCATTAATGAGAAATTTATGAGAATAATCAATACTAATCGCTCTTGATTGATTCTAATGAATTACACAGTCTTCGAAATTTCGATATTGTGATCCTATTAACGTTTTCTACTTTCTGACAAAATGATGATTTGTCAATTGTCGTTAATGGTTGCCCTTACAATAACTATAAAACAACTTTTATCTGTGTTGAGAGCAACTAAATAATGGCTAGAAAACATAATTAGTTCATTAATTGACTTATGAGCAAAAGAAAACTTACCTCACAATATCTGTTCAATGTTTTTATGCAAATTTTCAATTTTTATGTAAGGCAAAACTACCGAAAACTTATATTTGAACCTGAAAATTTTGTTCATATGTTTCAACTTTTTTTTGTACAAAAAAAAAAAAAAAAAAAATTGCTGACATGTAATATCGAACGTAAAATTACATGCTCTTTCATTAGTTATAAACAATATTTTGAAAAAAAAAACAATGTAATTTTTCGATTCAAAAATTGTATATATAAAATTTGTACACTAAACCGTAATACCATTTTCTGATAAAAAGAGTGTTTTCGAATCGTAAATTTTGAGATATTGGTCAACTGGAATAAAAAAATTCAGATATGTCGTTGGAAATGAAATGTTTTGAAAAATTTCAGTGTTTTTTCGAAAAAAGAGCTGAGAATGAAAGGTTCTTACAATTTTTCAAAAGCTTAAAAAGGGAAATCTATGAGATTTAATTTGGACCCTTTCAATTTGATGATAAACAATGTTTGTGGAGAAAATGTATCGAAATCCGTATAATTATTCACTGATTTATAATGATCGATGATCTTCTTTTAACTGCACATCAAACACATCAGGTAACAATTGTGTTACAAATACGTCATGGTTATTCCTTACATAAATGTTAGAATAATGTTACATAATGTTACATAATTGTTACGTTGTGGTTGACTGAGTGAGAATGAGAATCGATCAATAGTCATTGTTTTACTGTAATTCTCACAATTTCCATTTTGGTAGTCAAAGTTCTAAGCATTTTGGTGAAAAATTGCAATAATATATTGATTTATATGTTATTGTTACAAACAATTAACAAGGAGAAGCTTCTTTTTTCGAAAAAACAATGTTGAAAATGTTGCAAAATTTGCTCGCCATTAGGTCCGCCATTTTGAATTTTGAATCAGTGACCCCCAAAGTATAGAATCACAAGGTACGAGGAAAAAAAAATCGAAAAAAAGTTTGGGTATGTAGTAAATGAAATTGTTATTTTTCTATTGGTATATAGACGAAAAGTAAATAAAAAAATGATACGTTGCAATAAGATCTGACATTATAATACAACATCAAAGACAATATAAAAAAGCTAGATATTTAAGTAGTTTTTTTTTTTGTTTGAAAAATATATGCAAAAAATATGTAGAAAATATAGTAAAAATTACGTTTCATTGAAGAATATTGTATTATTCGAAAAAAAAAATAACGCAAACCATAATGTATACGTTAAAATAAAAAATTGAACGCAAACGTACACATACACATATAGGTATACGTGCAACACTGGGCGCGTTTTATAGAGTACACTCGTAATCACAATTCGCGCGTTTGAGTGAGATTCTCCGGCGCTTTTGTAAATTGGTGCAGTGAAATATTTCATGGCATAACCGCGCTGCGAACCACGTGCAATATTTTCTTGGGCATTTTTCCACTTGTCCGGCGCAAAGTGAGGAAAATAAACAGTCGTACAATGCGCCTTTTCGGCGCAGTAACATTTTCTGATTAAATGGTATAATTAAAGTGATAAGAAAAATTTCTACTTAAAATTATGCTTTCGAAGAAATTTGTAATTCTATTGCCGTAAAATATTGTTTTTTAATTTTATTTTTTATCAACAACGGTGTAATGCGTCTATCCATCATATGCGCACATTTTATGGGTCCTAAGATCTAAATCTGGGTATCTGGGTAAATTAGGAAAGTGAATTGATCATTTAAGGCAAAATCTGTCTGGAATCATGATATACTTATATTTGCATCATTATATATAATCTGATAACGTGTAAAGACTTACCGAATCAGCGACATCCAGGTTACTTGTAAGTGTGGAATTTTTTTACCGAATTGATTAATGTGGGAGCAAAAGACGAGTTAAACATCACAAAGTATCGCACGACACAGACATCACTAAACTGAAATTAATAAAAACGATCTCTTTCATTATAAAATTTATGTCAATTATACACACTACTACTCACAAATTCGACGTTTTACGTAAAATTTTCAAAAAGTCTCCGATAACAGCTCAAAGTTCTTTTCAAAAGAATTGTAATAAATTTCAGGTATTTTAAAATTGCAATCTATTATTATATTTATTATAATTGCGATAATTTTAATAATTGTATAATATTCATTAATAATAATTGTAATAATTTCTCGCATAAATGTTTTTACACAAATATAAGGAGAGCTTTAATAAAATTACTTTTCGACGAATTCCACTGTTTGTGCCCTGCTTTCAGTGTGGAATTTCAAAATAAAATAGCAACGAAAAGAGACATTCAGTTCTTTGATATCATACACAAAAGCGGACAAATTCCGTGAACGCATATATAGTGGTTGCAGTTGCATAGATTCATTGTGAGATTTTTCCTACGATACGCGCAGGTAAAATTCAGCGGAATACATTTGCATAACGATGTTTGTTACACAGAGTCTCATTTTGGTTGATTAATTTCATTTTGAGTAATTTAATTATTTCGAATTATTACTGGCATGTGGTTATTACAGACGATGTTTTTTTTCCCTAAGAACGCACCTAATGGGAACGAAGTCAACATTTCGAGCACTTTCAGGAAGAAAGGATGAAAATCAAAATTTTTTGCAATATTTAAAATGATAAAAAATAATAAAGCTCGTTGATAAAAATGTGGAAAATAACGAAAATTCCCATTAATGAAATTGATAAGTTATGTGATCTGATTAAAATATTGATTAAATCGTATTCGCGAGATATTATAGTTTCAATATATGATTTTGCATCGAGTTATTACTAATGTAATATAATAATCAAATTTGAATCGCGCTACATTACGCAAATAATAAATGTAAGATTTTCAATTATATTGCAAAATTTAATTAATACCAAAAATAGGTAGAATTAGCGAACAAAAATTAATTATTTTTAAAGGTTCACGTAAACTGGCATTAATTAACAAAAATAAAAAATGATTGAAATTTTATAATCCCAAAAAATATAATTAAAAATAAAAATACAAGAGATTTTATTGACATACATTTCATTAATTGAAAATTAATAAATAATTACATTTTTTAATTACAAATACAAAATTAAAATTTTCAAATCATAAAAACTTCATAAGTAACGGAAATATCCATTAATGAAATTGACATAAAATCGATAATAGGTTAATCAATAATGTAATAAGAAATTGAGCAAAATGACAAACAATGAATTAAACGAAAAGTAGTAAAAAGTTTAATTTAAATATTATAAATGTTATTTAATAAACAAGGTTGCGAGTGAAAATAAATAATGGATGGAAATTTATAAGATTCGAACATAATCTGAAATTCGAGTTGTGACACAAAAATGATAAATAGAAATCGAAATAGATATTTAAATATGAATAATTTACAGACAAACAAAATGAAAAGTTGGAACTTAAATTAAAAATTAAAAATTGAATTAAAAATTGAATTAAACATCTAAACTTTTTAAATTTAAAATGTAAATAGTTTTAAACGAACAATACTGGTGTATTGTTTTTTTATAAACAAAAAACGAACAAAACGATAATACAGATAAAAGTAGGAAATGTAGCGATAAAAACAGGGAAAATGTTTATTCAAGAGTTTTACAAAAAATGCAGTAAAAAATGTTTGACAAATATTGAAAATCGTTAAGTAAATTATATGTAAAAAACGCACTTTGAGAAATATGTTGATTACAAATATGCAAAAAAATTGACATGCATGACGAAGAGACCGTAAAACCCAGAAATATTGAATAAATAAAGAAAATATAAATGCACTGGTATTCAATATAAATAAAAGTCGGTTTGTTCGTTTGTGAATTTCATCTGATTTCGTTTTACAGATTAACAAATATTACAAATGTAATAAAATAAAGGAAATAAATAAAAGGATACAAATCTTATTTATGAACATGACTCAAAGTTACAATCTATACAATGAAGGAATGTTGAAAATTCCCGTACACAATGAATGCAATGTAAAATTACGTTTCCATTTTCCGAATCGGAAAATAAATAAATTTCGAGAAATTAACATTTTGAATTCTACCATACGCTTGCATTTCCATTCACGATACTGCAGTAACCAATTTATCGGTTACAGTAGACGTTGACAAGAAACTTTTTGGATTACCTCAGAGCCACATTACACATTCTGATCAGGACCTGCACTTCCTAAACTAATTACAAGATCAATTCACGACAGATAGAAAACTCAACCAATAAAGATGTACAATTTCTTGTTAATCGTGTGTAACTATATTTTTGAAATAATTATTCAATTGCCTTTTACATCAACTTTCGTGTCATGCAATGAAAAATTACCTAATTTCAGAGGAAGGGAGGATGGATCTTGCATTCGGTTTCTAGAGAGATTAGATTTATTAAAATACTTGAAAGCAAAAAGAAATGCGATACGGAATAATATTAGTTAATTAACAATAGAATTGAAAATGCAATTGTAAATTTTCTGTCATCCACGTACACTCGTCGTTCGGAACTCTACTTGAATTCTTCTATTATTCTTCAAACGTTTCTGCAAAAAATCGGCTTGTCGATGTGCTTTACATTGGGTCGAATGCTTTTAAACGTTCTTTGTTAGTAATTACGCAAAAACACCGTGAAGACATCGAGGAGGTACTTACGGAACGCGAAAAGCGAAAGCGCTAGAGCAAAGATAAGAAGTAAAAGAGGGTCGAGTGGCGGAAGGGAGAGAGAGAGAGAGAGAGAGAGAGAGAGAAAGAGTGAAACGTTAGTGAATATTTCAAGCGGAATACAGGCCGATAGAAAGGGACGGAGGAAGGTATTTTTCAAGACGCCTTCGTAATTGGCAAGTTGAATCATTGATTAGCCGGCAGGCAGATGGCTTATGCCCTCGAGTCGTGGAAAAGGAAAAGCTGAAGGGGGTTAAGACCCCCTAATGCAGCCTAAGATATTACTTCTTCGGATTAAAACTTGACGAACGAGAGAAAATGAAGAGACTCGAGAGAGAGAGAGAGAGAGAGAGAGAGAGAGAGAGGAGGGGAGATAATGAGGAGAAAAGAAGCGTTTTTTGGCACGTGATAATGTGAAAAATTAATTATAACGCGGAACATTGCAGCGCTCTGACGATACGTATAATCCCCCCCCCCCCCCCTTTCCCGGCGTGTATTACAATAGCTTCCATATATCACTCGACTCATTCACTTGCTCAGATTGAAGCATTTTACGGACATAAATGCTCATAAATAACTTGATAATATGAAAATACAATGATTGTAATGTAGTTCTCGTGGTGATTATAGTGAATTTTTGGAAGCTTATAAAAAAGCTTTTCGATTTTCCGCTTTGTATTTCATCTTTTATTTTAAATTTTAGAATTTTTGAATTTTCATCAGATTTTTCAAAATGATTTAATCCGATTCAATTCGATTTATACAGATATATATATATATATATATAATTTTATTTAAATTGAACATGGAGTAAACATGACCCATGATTGTTTTAGAAATTTTTCAAGTCTGATGACATCGAACCACAAATCACTTTAATATCTGATTACAGTATGTGATTTGATTAACATACGACTTAATCAAATCACATTAACAATAATAAAACACAAATTATCAAAAAAAAAAAAAAAAATGACGAGATTCACTTATTTGCATTGATAAAACTGAATATGGAAATTGATAAAAAAGTTAGAAATTAATAAAAAATAAGAAAATCAAAACAGTTGAGATTGTTAAATAATCAAAGGCGAAATTATTATTTAATCAAATGACTTTATCAATAAATAATACAATTTTTAAAAACATACTAATAAAAAAATACAAATGTTCAATTTACAGAAAATTATAAAAAATGAACAGCACAATTTTGAAAATGAATGTAACTATGTAACAGTTACGTAACAAGTAAACTGTATGAAAATGTGTGATGTAACTGTTATTTGCAATGTTTGCAGGGAGATGTAAATAATAAAATTGAACTATAAAAAAGCGTTACTTAATTTATCAAAACTTACAAAAAAATAAAAAAAATTTCGATCAATCAATAAATACAAAATGCCCACATAAGATTTCAGAAATGTATTTGAAATATCCAACAGTAAATTTTTAATCGTGATATCTTTAGAATAAGACAATGTCAAATTCTGCTAAAAATCTATTAAACTATACTACAAAAAATGAACTATACTACATGTTTGTACATATTATAAGATATTAAAATACGTTTTGAAAAAATGGTCACCTAAAATGTCCGTATACAGTGCAGAGTAACAAAAGTCATGGGACTTTGAGTTAATATCGTCTGGGAACAAAAACAATTTTTTTTAATCCCAAAACCAATAACTACAAGGGATTTATAAAAATATTGAATTTTAAAGAAATGTCTGGTTTTTTATAAAATGTCTTTCTCGAGAATATATACATTTTCGAGAATCATTTTTATAAAATGATTGTCTCGAGAAAAATTGACGCATCGTATCTTTGAACACTTTAAATTTTTTTTTTGTAATTTGACTGCCGCAAAATGCCTTAAAAATATAAGTAAATAATTTTCTTTGCGAATTTGCGGATGCCTTCTTATTTTTAAATTTACGATATTTACGAAATGTAATACGTTTATTGTTCCGTCGTTGCAAATGACAACGTTAATTACGTCGCAGCTTCTTCATCCGAGCAATAAACTCCTAAATTTGATGGACTTGTTCCTAAGATTTCCTTTTATTCATGGTAGAATGTGCAGCCGGCTGAAACTGATTAATTAGCTCCTACCTTAATTGGCCGATGACGCACTTCTTAAGACTGAGAATTGTTTCAAACTTAAAGAGAATGCTTCAAACATTTCTCGATAGCAACTCCACTGAAGTACGTCTTAATCGATCGATTTACAGATCAATTTCTAGATTGTAATATTTTTAGTTATTTACGAAACATTCTACAACTACAATTTGAATCAAAGTAAATTAGGATTACATATAGAGTTTATTGTTTCAATGAATCAGTACGGATTTCCATCGCGAAAAATAACGCAAAATTGTATTCAACAGCTATTTACAGTTTAAATCTTAAATAAAATTCGATATTCGGAAGAATGCCAGAGCACGAGAATCTCAGTCTGTTTCAATTTTTGAGCCGAACATTAATTGAAAATTTATTATCGATGATAATGAAAAGATACGACTATTCGTATCTTTCCACTTCGCCCACGGCGAGTTACACCATTATTCCCATATGCATAGCACCGTACTGATATAGAAGATAAAACTTATTTTTCCGGGAGAGAAATTTCATTCCTTCCTGTGCCAACCCTTACAAAGCCAACACTTGACTATGGAACGGACGAAAATTCCTACGCAACAATTCGAAACCATTCTTATGTATTCATATTACGATACTGTTGCCTCGTGGTCGGAAGAATTTTTCATTTGTTGCAGTTGCCTTTCATACCTTTCTTCAATGGAATATGCGTTCGGACAATAAAAAATGGATTTATCCAATTTCGTCGAGCGAGTATATATTTTTAATGGATTTAATAGGATAAGCCTTCAGAATGGTAAACATGATGTTTTCAATTGTATATGCAACTCGATAACTCCCTCGTTGCTTTACTGTTTCTCCTAGTATTAGTACTAAATATAGAAAGTCCAAATGATCAATCTTATAAATAAATTGTCTATATATATATTTTAACCCGGAAAAAAATGGATTCGGATATAATTATATCTGAATCATATATGCGATTATATCTGGATCATATATATGTTCCAGGTGTGGTCATATGTAATTGAGATATAACGATATATTACCATATATACTTACAGGTCCAAATCCATATATAATTCATATATGATCCAGATATAATCTGATTCATTATTTCCCGGGAACATATAAATATTATTATTATTATTATTATTATTATTATTATATTTTAGATTTATAAAAATTCTTAAAAACAAATCAAAGTTGAAAATATCTTAGATTACGACTATTATTGACAGAAACGACGAAAAAAAGTAGGACAAGTGATGTAAAAATTTACAATTTCATCGATAGTTATCTGAATGCCTGTTTACTTTACCCGTATAGAAATTGTAATGAAATCAAATTTGATTCATCGGAAATAAGAGAGTCGTTTGGTTAACGTTGTTAAATTTATCATATAGACCGGGAAGCTGGGTGAGAATATGTCGTAACGCAGAGATAATCTATTTGATAGTTAAATGTCTCGAGTATCAAATGTCAAATTAGGAGACATTCTCTGTCAAAGTATGTAACGTGATGCTAATAGCTACGTAACGCCGGGTATGAATAATTCAATGGCTCTACTGCGAAGTTTCCGATATACCTGCGAATTTTGGTTTCACGTACGGTAAACGCGCTGTATTATACATTCGAGTAAGGCATAATACTTGGTCGAAGAGGTATTTCATCTAGACAGTACTTAATACAAATTTTTGTAATTGAAACAATCGACTAAACCCCGCCACATCTTCATTTTTATTTCTATCAAAAATCACCTCCTATACACTTGCCGTACTCCCGTTGCTCATTTTCAATTTTCAGGACTATTTTTTAGGAAAACCAACAATATGATGATGATGCCCAAGAAACACTGAGCCCCCCAAATAGCTGCAAAAGAGCTGCGGTGACCAAAATGAAGCCATTTTTCGCTGCGACAACGTCACCGCAGCTATCGGTTTATAATGCGTGACTTTGCATTGTACCGCTATTTTGTATGACCAATTTTAAAAATATATAAATTTTGATACCCTATTATTACATATACAAAAATGCAATATAAAAAAAAATGTTTAAAAGTAGATGCCCTGTTTTGTTGCTTCTGACAATAAAAGCCAATTAGGCATTTGCATACATAATGTCGATCTTATAAAATAATTGAAACAATGATCGGACTACATTTGTCTTTGGCCGTCGTATAATAAGTTTCATATGTGCCAGGTATTATCGTTAATATTTCATTCGGGTATCTGAAATCTGTCATCTTAAACCATTGTTAACATGATTTCACAGTGGTATAATTATGTGGTCATTTTAGCCCAGTAGCGGCTGCTGCCTATCCAAGTAGTCCCGAGTTGGAGCACTTCAACTTGGCGCCATATAGAAGCAAGCTTCGTCATTGTCGACATTGTGAAACTTTACTTAAGTTAATTTAGTGTGGAACACGTATTTTACATTTACGATAGAAGTGTCGAAATTGAGAAATTACAATGAACTGTTTTCCGAAGAACTCTTACAATCTGTGTATTTTAACATTTTTAACACCTTAACTATTGTGTGTAAGTTCATTCGCAATTTTCAGTGCCATTTTCTTCTTCGCAATCGCACTTTTAACACCAACCAATATAATGGTTTGTAATCAATTCTTATAACGTTTTTCGAGATCTTCCGCATGGGTTTATGACTATACTCCAGTAGACATTTTTTACGGCACTGATCAGGTCATGTCGCCATTCGTAAAAAAAATTAGTATAGAATAAAGAATATGACGACGACTACAATTACTGAATAAATGGTTGGTAGCAAGATGACGTGAATATTATAATTGTAGTGATTCTACGATATTTAACATTTTCTACTTCATTCCCTAAGAATTCTCAAATTCCTCAGAAACCATAAAATTTATCGATTTGCATAGCATACTTTAGTACCTTGCACAGAGTTGTGATTCTATACCGAATTAATAGAATTTTAGACTTTTTATCGATTATCATTAATTATCGATATTTTTAATTCTATGTTAATTTTAAATCCATGGAGATTTGTTATTGAAATAGCGGAAAATTTCTTAGAAAAACTTGTAGAATATTTAAATTCTTAGAATTCGTTGACATCAAATGAACAGACACACAAGTGAAAAAATCGTATATTCTGGGAATTCGTCGAAACTTAATATTCTTAAATTCTTGAGATTTAAATAAACTTGAATCATCACAATTCTTGAAGGCTTAGGATTCATAACATTTTTGGCGCCATTCGATTCCATTTACACAGAGAAATATATGCTACATAATGTCAAAAAGTTAGTAGATTTATTATTTTTGCTTTATAACATAAACAATCGATATAAAACTGAACTTTTTACGGACATCAGCAGAGGGTATAAAACGCAATGGAATCACTCATTTAAGCGTTGTCGGGAATATCGATTGTCGATGTCTACCGAGGTAAAAGTAATTATTGAGTACGGAAAAGAAAAGATCCCAAACAGTTTAGGCGAAGGATTGTTGTTCCGAGGAAGTTGCGGAAGGAGAGACAGGGGCATTTGAGTGATTAGACGATAATAGCAGATAATTGACGGAGATTAAGATCGCTCGGTGGATGGAGCATCGGGCGCAGGGGATGGGAGTAAATTGTCTCAAAGAAATCTCTTTAGTTCGAGTCTCCGCAGTCAGTTATACAGCGATTACTCAACATCCGTAATTGAATAAACTTCTTTGTTGTGCCTGAAAGCTTATTCGATTAGGTTCAACGGAAGGCAACAAATAAGGAAAAAAAAAACGAGGCTGCTGTTCGGGCAAATATCTGCGGCGGTATCGTAGCTCCCAGTAAGCCGCGCTGAATCGTAATTCAGTTTGCGGAATTGTTCGCAAAATGCACGACGTCAATAATGTATTTATACCGATGGATTGAAACGAAGCATAGATTTCTATTACGCGATAGATCAATCTCCTCTCATGCCATATTGCGAAATGCATTCAGAGGTTAGCTCGTTAAAACTAACTCTTATAGCATTTACTAATCGAGTTATTCGTATCATCTCTTGATTCCTATCAGGCACTTGATATTTGTAAAGACAGAGGAAGAATCCTTCCCCATCGAAGTCACAGTAGGTCCCAAGTTTCAAAGACGAAAAACCAACGACAAATGGATAATGCAGGTTAGAAATGTAATCGATTACTTCTGGAAAGGGCTGCATCATTCGTCGATATAGATTCGACGTTATTTGAGTTCAGCTTAATTTTGAAACCCATTGATGGAACAATGACGAATACTTCGCGAAAATAACCTCTGGCTGCATGAATTTTTCTGTCGTGATCGATTGGGTGAAAAGAGAAATGGTGCGGGTCAAACAGACTACAACGAAATCTTGGTCGAAGCCGACGTTGGCAGGTCAAAGTTCGGCGAACGAAGACTGATGGATTTCGAGGATGAATCTGAGAGACAGAGAGAGAAAGAACGAGAAGGCCAGGGTGATAGGAGGACCGGATCAGACAAAGATAAACAGAATGAAATTAGAGAAGGGGGGTGGGGTGCGTTGTATCGCGTCGAAGCTAACCTTCGTTTTTCACAAAGTTGCGAGAAATCTTAGTTTCTGCCGCTTACGAAAGAGCACATACCTGATCAAGAATTTTGCACGCCGATCGCCACCGGATTTGAATTTTGAAGCCGCGCCGAATTATTGTACGGGACTAATACATACGAATAAAAACACAAAAATGGAT
This sequence comes from Trichopria nigra, assembly GCA_030522945.1. Lineage (NCBI taxonomy): Eukaryota > Metazoa > Arthropoda > Insecta > Hymenoptera > Diapriidae > Trichopria > Trichopria nigra. Next base: position 14,109 of record JAPYZR010005030.1, read on the forward strand.
CTGTCACTTGTATTGATTTTGTCACATGGCTTAGCCATTAACGTCGAACTGCGTTTGATTTGTCGCGGGATCCATGGCAACGAGGGTTTACGACTCGAAATCATTCGATCGAGCGATGAGCCATCCGATTTCCAAGTCCGAGTACACATAGTGCCAGGAAATTTCGGGCGTGCCTGAACGCATCCGCGATGCTTCCCTCATTGTTGGTGTCGCGGAACTCGAGGAAATTCGCTCCATTTGCGAACGCACGTATATACATATACCCTCTTTCGAGCTTGATCGCCGGGGACACCGGGAACGTTGATTGACGTATCGGTGTCGATGCTCACGGAGCTCATCTCACTTCCATCTCTGTCAGTCCCGTACGCGTATTGCTCGCTAGCAGTTGCCAATCAAATGTAGTTAACATTTTTAGCCGAGGCTCCGAGCTTTGTAAAATTGAAGTACACATCAATACGTCAGGTAGCTAATCGACGATAACGAGAGACGATTTTCAAGAGTCGAAAATTCACCCATTCACTGGGACTTGCGTATATACCCGTCAGTTTCCGATGCGCGTATATAGGACGTAAGCAAGATTGTCAGTACTCGATTTATTTTCCCGAAAAACCGATAATATTCCACGTATAAAGTAATCCATTCCTGATGATAATGGGCGGATATGGTACATTTTATATCGAATCGAGGTTTCTGCATTCTCTTTTAGAACTCTCCTAAATATGTGATAAAATTGTCATGGTACATACGATAACAATTTATTTTTAATTGCACGGATCAATTTCAAATATTTAATTTAGAAAAGTTGTACATGATTATTATTTACAATACAGTGGGACCCCCCCCCCCCCCCCCCCTCCTTATTTTAAGGTTTCTCCTCACCACCATCATCGGCAGTGTGAGAAAGAGAAAACGATACTTTCTTTCGGTTAAAATAGAGGAGTGAAAAAAGTTCATGTGTAATTTTATTTACAATATTTTTTCATGACCAAAATTTATACGAAAGCAGCTCTTATACCTACTCTACAAGTTGTTAAAATTGTAGTATTTCATAAATAAATTTAGTTCATATTTTACAATGGAAATTTTAAAATGGCTGCCAAAGTATTGAAATAAAAATGTAGTAAAACGCCAATTGCCTTAAAAAATAAGATCGATGTGTAGATTTCCGGTCACACGATGACTTTGAAAAATAGGTACTGAAGTGTTTCTGATTGCAAATTTGACGACGAAATGATGAAATTCAATACGATCAGCGACCTCCGAAGACCCCTGATAACAAATTTCATAAAAATTGGATGGTTCAAAAAAAAAAAATGTTGATCGGCTATATTGGAAAACTATTGATAAAAAAATTGTTGATAAAAATATAAAATAATTGATGAAGCAATCCATGTCAGCAATAAAAAAGTTAAAAAAATCTGAAGACCGAATTAAATAAAAAAAAAGAGAAAGAAATTAGAAGAATGTTCGTGCATTTCACCGCTATATTTGATTAATTTTTTATTGTAAAGTTGGTTTCGGATGGAGAAACCTGGTTGGCATTATTTACAAAAAAAAAACGAATTTACGCGTCGGCAATGTTTAGACTTTATTAAATTTTATATCAATTTTTGTTTTGTTTGAAACAATAAAATCTAAAAAGGGACGTCAAAACATGATCGAAACGTAACTTGTTTTTTTAAAATAGTGTTAACCAGACCTATTTCGCTTCATAAAAAACCAACTTTATAATAAAAAGAAAGAAATTGATGTCAATAAAACGATATACTTATGAAAACTGAATTAAGAGTAATCAATAGAAATTAATTAACACATAACAATGGTATATTACGCAATTATAGTGAGGCAAAATGAACTCGGACAAGTGTGAAGAGTTTGGCACATTTTAGAGCAAACAAAACATTACAGTAAAAAAAATAAATTTTTTATTGAAATAAAAAATGTTTATAGACAAAATACTTTTCTAACTTGAATGAAATAATTTTTTTTTTTTTTTTTGCTTTCTTAATCCTATCACTTTTTTTAATTCAATTATTTTGAATTAAAAAAAAATGATTATTATCAATTATTTGAATTTCTAATTATACATCCTCTTGTATTTATGGCGAATAATGAGTCTTCAACAGTGAATTTCAATTCCAAAAACAATGAAATCGTTTAATTTTTAAAACTAAAACTTCGCGCCCACGATAAAGGAGTTTAAAAATATTTAGACGTTTGTTAAACTATGTTTTTGTTTACATTCGAACTTAGCGTCGAATGTTCAGTCATCTTGTTTATTTACTGCATTCATTTGCTTGAAACAATTTCGGTTTTATAAACTGTTGTTTTTTATTTACAAAGCAAGGTTATTGTCGGCGTCGTGCCCAAACGGTTTTTAATTTTTCAAGTCGCCCATATCAGGAATTGCGATGTGCACAATTGGGCATTAGTGAGTAACTAAATTGCAACATGTACATAATTGCAGTTATTCATTTAAACGTGTATGTAATGGCCGTTATGGCATTGTATTTGAATATCTATAAATTTAATTATTCACGAAACACCCAACCTCAGTTCTATGTTATATTTTTGAAATTGCGCGAATTTAGCAATGTTTATAAATTTCACAGTTGAAAGATAGAACTATTGTAGGAACGAGATATTGATTTTACAATAAAAACAATGATGACACTGACGAGTTTTCGTGAAATAAATAAAATTTTAAATATAGAAAAATATAAAACAATGATATTTTTGGCATTGTCAATAATCAGGGTTTTCAATGCGATATTCATGTATTTATTTGCAAGAGAGAAATCTATGAATTGTAACAAAAATTAGATAAAGGTATTATATATTCATAAGAGGCGTCAGTCACCGAGTGATACTGCGGCAATATTACCGGCACTAAAACCGTATATACACGAGCTTTTTTATTGTACTTTTACAACCCGACCGTTAAACCCGAAGAGTGATTCTTCACGTCGCCCTTCATTCGCGTTTCAGATAGAACCTCTAATTTTTCCACTTTCCGCCCATATAAAATGGATGCCGATATATTTCCGCACTCTGATTTCGTTATTTCGATTAATAATGCACAGTTGAAATTGTGTTTTGGGGATAATTGATGTTTGTATATGAAACGATTTTAATGTCGAACAAAAATTGTGTTCCTATTACATTAATAAAAGAGATATATTTCTACTTGGATTATGTAAAATTTTAAAAATCAAAAGCTTCATTATTTTTTGCGAACAACTGAAAGAATATATAAATAACTTTTTGAAATAATATGGCAAGATTTTTTGAAATATGTCAGGTCTATAGTGATGTCAAACGAAAGATATCATCAAAGCATCTTTTCAAAAAAAGCCAGGTCGAAAATAATAAATCGTGATTTTCGTTATACTCTAGTTGAACAAAATATTCCTATAATGTAATTTGATAGTATTGTTTTAACTATGACACAGTTTTGTTTACGTTACAAGGATTTTATAAGAATGTTTGTGTGCTATATTTTTTTTACTATTTTGCTTCATTGATAGAGGTGTCTGTTTCATCCTTATTTTAATGATATATGTACGATATAGCCGATCATTTAATTTATACAAAAATTAATACAATTACAAAATAAATACATAAGAAATAACAAATAAAGATATTATTAACAGTAAAAAACTATAATTATATGTTACAATTGTTACCATTTTTTTTACAATTTTTACCATTTTTATCATTTTCATATTTTTCCTATTGCAGTTAATTTTATATTAAATTCCGAAATTTCTGTTGTACGTTGATAATTGCTGACTCCTTATATATACAATCAATATTTGTAATATTTGAAGCGCTGCAGTTGATTTTTATGAAATTTTATTCATTTTTAGTATTTGTAGCATTTGTAGCATTTGCAGCGCTTTTACCATTTTACCATTATTTCTATTGTTACCAATGTTGCCATAGTTAACATTGTTACCATTTTTACAATTTTTACCATTGTTACCATTTTTTACAAATTTTCCCATTTTTACCATTTTCATATTTTTCCTATTACAGTTAATTTTATATTAAATTCCTACAACTTCTGTCAGACCATTTCTCTTATTATTTTTCATCAATATTTTTATCAGTTCTATAAACATTTCCGCATTATTATCTGTCTTTCTTAATTATTAGCATCTCTCTTTCTTAATCATTAAAATCTAACGTGAATATGAATTAACTCGAATTAACTTTTTATGTACTTTTGTTATTGTGAAATCCACCAGTCTCAAAATTTCTTACAAATGTAGTTGCAACAATTGAACTATTTCTGTAATTTTTAATTATAAGCATGAATTAAATACGAATTACAAGTATAACTTTGTTCAGTTCTTTTTCATTTTTACAATTCAAATCAATTCCTATCGCACTCAATTCGTGGCCATAATTCTAGAATGGTTTTTCCTCTAGAATAGAAAGTACGTCTAAGACTATTCCACTTAACCTATTATTTCTACTTGAAATTTGAATGTTTGCACAATTTTTTTTTAAAGCAACCCAGGCATGAAATACACACTTGAGAACAACAAGTCTAGTTTTTTAATGCATTTCGTATTTTTTTTCAGAAATTATTTAATACCAGGTAGAAGGGTCAGATTTAGAAAATTCAAAATGGTGGATCTAAAACGGTCTACGAATATTTTAAGAATTACCAAATTCGCCAAAACGCACTTTCACTTAAATAATTAAAAATAAAATTTTTTATGCAATTCTGTGCGCAAAGTGTCACTTCGCGCACTAATTTTAAAGCCGAGAAGTTAATTTTACGGAATGGGTATGCGCGAAGTAACGTGTCGTGCGAAAATATCGCACTTGTTGCATAATATACTATTCTTCGTAAAGAAACGGCGTGTCTTCGTTCACATAAGAATTCCAAGATTGCCGAATTTAGGCACTGGGGCCTATCCCCATTTTACCAGATTTTCCTCTGGCAATAGACAGAACACGAGATTTGATATATCAAAGGCGTTACGATCCTCCGGAATACAACGAGTGATGAAATCCCCAGATTGCGCCGATAGCCATAAAACGATATAACACCGATATTGGAGGTTGTTTTTGGTCCCTCCGAACGAACCCATCGAAATCACCGAAAGGCGGCGTTATTTATTTACGAGTGAAGTGCGTCGTTTAAGATCCAGAATACTCATTTCTCGAGCAATTTCGACACATAATCAAGTTTTTCCAGTCATGCGTCGGCTCTTTATATATCCGCAAATGAAATCAAGGGAATTTTCTCTACGCTGACAAGCTATTGGCTATCGGCAATAAACTATTGTTTTATATTCAGGGGGACCCCCGAGCGCCGAAGTAGGGAGGCGCGACACTATTGCATTCGCTAACGGCCGAGTAATTCGAGGGTTCGTGTAAGATCGTAACCGAGAATGCTTCGTGTGCGTTTACGAGCTTTGCTTCGTTAGAACGTCCGCGGGCATAAAAGTCTCTCATTACGGAGGTTATCGCATACAGTGTGCAAGCAGACAACGCGCTAGTGCGCAAGCCGAAGCGAAAGAGCAGACTCGATTTAACGAGGTTTTAGCTCGGCTTTCAAACTGCCCTCTCCCTTTTACAAGCTTGCAGGAATATTGAGTTTTACGTAACTTTACTACCGACGATTTGACGCCTAATAGCCGCTGGTTATTTTTAGCCTTATTATTATTATTTTTTTTTTTTTTTTTTTGGTGTATGAAATTATAATTCTCTTACCTCCTCGTTCGCGATTCTTATCAATCGGTTTATAAAATTGCGTTCAGGAATAACGTTGGCTGACTTATTTTTTCATTTAATCATATTTGCTTTGTACTTTGCGGAAAATTTCACCGTACTTTTTCGTTAATACTTCCCTTTTCAGGGAAATTACATTTTAGATACGCCGTAGTATTCTGCAGCATGTCTTTTATTGTCATTTTTCTCGAATGAGGCTCTAAAGAATGTAAATAATGTGCATGCTTGAATATTACATGAAATGTTATTAGACCTATTATCACACTGAAAAAAAAAATGGTAAAATCATATAAATTTTTATTAGTCGTACGTTACATTTATTCAATAATGCATTTGTAAATGATTACTTGACATAAACGTCGATAAATATTCAAAATATTGAGTTATTGCGTGTCAGTAGTGATAACACTCAATAGCAGCATGCGACATTACCGACAGTAATGCCGATGACTCGTTTTCATGATGAAGTTGTTTCATCGTCCACCAGGCGGCGCGGTCGCTTGATGGTTTACTCGCAACCGACGCGATAATTTGTAAGTGGAAGTAAATGAGTATGATCAGATTCGGGACCCTTATCGATTTAGGAAACCTGTATTACTAAAAGGCCAACTTTCAATATTTTCATTCTCATCAAATTTTCCGTAGTACTGAACAAATTTTCGAGTACAAATTACGCGTAAGTAGTCACACCCTAAATTGGTCGGCCATCACAAGTAGTAACAGAAACTCAGCAATTTAACATTACATGAATTCTCAAATTTCTCTTAAATTACCTTCAATTATTTTACAATTTACGTTCCCTTAACGCATAGGAAATTAATTTAATACACTCCTTTCGAGCCTCCTTAAAGAAGAAAACAAAACAAAATCTCGAGTTAAAAGCAAGTTACTCAACGCACTTGTTGCAGTCATTTGTCATCTAATTCGAGCGAAACATCCAACTATAATCCCTAGACCAGGATCAGTAGGGAGGCTTGCAAGCTCGCTATATGGTTAACGATATTACGTCGGATAATGCGGATAACCGTGTATAGAAGGACACCACCAGCCAAATTGCAGGTGTCCTCCTTCCGGTTTCGCGACTTGGAATGTGCGAGAGCGGGTGCGCCAATGAAACGAAAATAAAGGACGCTTCTTTACATCCATCGAGTCGTAACAGCTGATGCGGATCGCGTAATTGCATTGCGAAACCGTGCACCCCTAACCTCTAAGCAGCACCGCCGAGAAAGAGCAACGTGCACGCGTACACTATCGGTCCGTCGCTAGAATGGAGACGACAATAGCGATGAATTTTTTTCGCGCCAATTTCTTCGATCTCTCGCCCCTTCATACAACGTGTGCGACCTCTCGGCAATTTCGAAATTCAAGAGCGGACGAACGTGCGCGTTCACTCGCTCGGCGATGAATGCATTTTTTATTCGACACCAATCGAAACGAACGAGGTCGCTCGCTGACATGTATATAACGATCGATTTCTCCCGGATGTCTAAATTCCGTCCAAGCTCATGTAAAAGGTACGATGGTGATCTATACGTCGATATCAACTGCCGTGATTTAATCTCGATTGCAAGGGCCTTATAAATTTCAATTTTCGATCGAAACTTGCCTGATAGTATGTTGAATAAGTGAACATCGCATACAAAATGGCGATTCCTTCGGGAAAATCAATGCCTGAGTTGTGTTTATGCGCCTTGTCGATTTACGTGTGCAACGTTTTCAGCAATACATCGGTATACCTAATTGAAATAGATTTATTGCCTAAACTAATCTGTGATTTTTATTTTGATTGTTCTTTTCAGCGAAGCTGAACCGGTGCTCGCATCATAGGGAATTTTACAAAGATTACCGTGATATTTGATTTTTTTTGGAATTCTAATCCGTTGACCGACGTTAATCCGACCTTAAGCGTTTTTCATCGAGATATAGCGATTTAAAGATTTTTTTTTGAAATGGTGGTTTTAAAATGTTATGCAAGCTTTTAAGGTCGGTCAATTTGCACATTTCTTCATTGTCTTATCCATACGGACCGTTTGCAAAAGACT
>JAPYZR010005031.1:0-13917 GCA_030522945.1 Trichopria nigra
CCCCCGGCGCCCCCCCCGCCCCCCCCCCCCCCCCCCCCCCCCGCCCCAACGCCCCACGCGCCGTTCCGCCGGAATAAATATTGATCTTGATGGCCGGGGCGGGTCGCGGCAATGCTAATGAAAATCTTCTTGGAAATAAACACGTTTCAAGTTAATTCAAGCGGAACGAGTCGTAAGTTCAACATTCGTTGTGTAAATCCCCGTTCGCGTTCTTATCGCATATCTGTCTTTCTCACCCTCTCACTCATACGCACTCCGTATCCCTGCCGTTCCCTCTGTCCATCTCACTCTCTCCTCCCTATAACTGGCTCCATTTATCTTTCGCGCGCTCTTCCCTCGACATCCGTTAAAGGCAAGAATTACCGCCGAAGATGCAGGCAGAATAATAAGGTCTTATCTTAATACTTAAAAGTTTATGATTATGCCGAGAAAAAAGCTGGCTATTTATCATTTTTGCTAATGTAATAACGTAACACGTGTCGCACCTATCGCCGATCATTGTTTCGAACGTTGTAAAGCTAAATGCACCCATGTCCTAAAAATGTTAACAGAGGCAGACCAGAAGAATTTAACGAGAATGTAGGTAGTTCGCCACATCCTCCGCTAGGTGGCGGTGGTGTAGATCGTTTCTCGCAAGTGAATGAAATGGGCGTTGTGCACATATACATTGACAAGGAAAAATTGTAGCCGATTAAGAATTGGTCATTTTTTACGTCACTTCCATTCTAAATATTTGACATTACAATGTAGGTTCAATGCAGAAAACCCCTAGGAATATTTGAAAACCTCAGGTTTTGTGCGTATGCGAATATTAGGTGTGAATTGTTGGTAATTTTATGACTAAGTTAGCCGAAGATTGCAAAAATGGTCTAAAGAAAACTTTGGTTTGTACGGTCAGTGATAGATGGCGCTGTCGGTTCATTTCCCGCAAGTAGCAGAAGTGTGATCGATGCAAATGTACAGGACAAAAAAAGAAACGTATGGCGTGGACGTAACGAAATTAAAGAATGGCACATCGTTACTACTTTAGCTGGCAGGCAGAAGTAACGTAATAATAATAGGGATGGATCGGAATTCCAGTTTAGCTTCCAGTACAATTCATACAAAAATCGACGTCAATTTATTACCATGAACTGAAGATCATTAATTTTTTCCCGCTCGAATCTAAGTAGAAAAAAGAAGACGCTTCTCAATAACATAATCAAATTTTTATCGGAAATCGATACAACGACAAAAAGGCTCAGTGGGTACATGCTAAAGCGCTCGAATGATTAATTTTTCGATCTCTCCCTACGTAAAATGAATATAACGTCGTTAATTTAACGTCCCGAAGAGAATCACGTTTTATAGAATTCTTTTCCTCGCTGCGCGTTCGAGCATTCCCTATTAATTTCAAGCTACGATTTATTAGATATAAAAAAAAGTGTATTCTTTTTTTTTCCTTGAACGGTCTTATAAAACCCTTTTACGTCGCTTTAAAATTACTGCTTTTTTCTTTAACGGCTCCACCATTAAAATACCTGCGGATGAAGTCACGACTTGTAGGCCGAAACAACCATGGGGATTTATGGGAGGAATATAGTCGTTATACTGTAATGTCGGAAAAGCTCGCAAGCTCAAACGATCTCGGAGATTTCTTCCCCCGGAAAATGCAGTGGAGGCGAGAAAAACGACTTTTCTTATATATATTTTTTTCGTTTTTGTTTCTCGAGTCTCCGTTAAGTAGACTTGAAAGTGAAATAAAGTGAAAAAAGTTCGAGACGAATTATACAGTCATTTCAGGCGATGATTCTTTATATTTCAAATCAAAAAGTTCGTTTCCAAAACAACGTATTATCTGAAGCTTATTGAAATTCATCGGTTTTTCATCCAAAAAAGTTATAGCGTAATACTCTCTTTTCTCGGAAAATATGAATTTCTACATATTTTAATGTACTTATTTCGAAAATGATCAATGAATTTTCCACAATTTAGATTTAAACATTCAAAAACATGAAAAACCGATAAAAAATAAAATTTGTCCTAAATTTTCCGTGGTATCTCGAAAAATATGAACTTTTATGAAAAATGAGAAGGAAGAGAAATGTCCCGCTAATAAAGCTGCATAATTTTTGTTCTGCGACATTTTCTGGTGCGAGCAATAGATTTCGAGTTATCAAACCAGGACTATTTCCTTTCCTCATTTTAAAACATAAGTACTGTGTTTTCAAGGTACAGCAAAGGTTTCCAGTCTATAACCCAAATGTTATTGCTCCTACGGAAAAATGTTATGGAACAAAAATTATGCATGTTCATTACCAGAACATTTTTCTTTTATATCATTTATCATAAAAGTTCATATTTTCTGGGAAACGACCGAAAGTGCAGAAAAACCCCGGTTTTTAGTGGTTTTTCGTATTTTTCACCTCTTAAATTTAAATTCCTGCAGTTTTAACGATCATTTTCGAAATCAACACATCAAAATTCGTATGAATTCATATTTTCCAAGAAATAAAAGATTTACGTTATACCACATTCGCGTGAAAAACCGCCGGCTGATCGACGAATTTCGATCGTTCAACGGTCGGATTGCATTTTGCTAAAAGACTTTTCGATTCGAAATTTCATAAAGAATCACTACTTGAAACGACATCCGCCTAGGATATCCTCTATGTAATTTTAATCAAGCCCTCCAATTACGCATAATTAAACGTAAATTTTGAAAAGTTTTTGTTTTACGGAGTACTTAACGTTTGACGCTTTTTCGTACCATAATTGCTGCAACGTAAGCGACATACGTCACGGAATTGAGAGCGTTAATGCGACAGTCTTCTTTTTTGTTTTATTTAAATATAAAAGTAGAAGAAGAAGAAGAAGAAAAAAGAAAGGAAAAACCGGATTAAACACTGCCGTGAAAAACTCGGTTCGATCGATGAGTTTGGCCATGCGCGGGGAGGAGTTTTAGCGAGTCGTAGCCCAGGTTGTTATTGGGAGGGTTCGAGATTGGTCTCATTATTTGCAAATTAATTAAAGTCGTTACGCTCGCAACTTTTGTTTCGAAAAATTGTCCATCGCAGAGATAAAACGCACAACAACTTTCGCGAGCGTTTCCCATCCGGGGTAAAAGCTCGTTTTACATTCAATATTTTCAATTAGATGCGAAACTGTAAAAAGTCATGCCGGCCCTATTTTAATTAGAGCTTTGCTGGGCTGCCGCAAAAACGCATGTTTTGCGTCGTGTTCCGTCACGTTTACGATGTTCGCGAAACATTCGCGCATTTTTTGTTTGATGTATTAATAATAGTTGCGTCAACTTTACCTTTTGATGGTGGGAACGATTTTCAATTTCACAAAATGTTTCATCAAATCGCACTCGTGTTGCAACTATTATTAGGCAATAGAATTTTTCTCTTTTTTTTATATAAATTACTCATTGTCGAGTTTTAAAAGGTCTAATAACGATAAATGCAGGGGTTATTTGAGTGTACGGAGACTTACCATGTTCGCGTCATCAGGGCTATTGAGACGTCGAGGTTAGTGTCTCAAGTCAACTGGAATAAAGCCGATGATCGTTCCTCGGTAGAGAAAATTGACTGCATGCCTAGTCAAAGGACGTACGAGACCTATGAAGATATTCCCCTTCGGGTAATGACCCTACTGATCCTCATTAATGGAATAAAAATCCTAGTGTCACGTCGCTTTACTGCGATTTTACGTCAGAAGGAGATACCTGCATGACGCGGGACTATTTGACGTCCTGGGAAACCGTCCCAGGCGGGGCAATCTCGGTTTTCAATCATCGATCGCGAATTGCTCGACGACGATGCAATGATTTTGTCCCTTTCATTATGGCGCTGGCCTTTTGAACTTTTGATGAATTTCATTAAAACTTCAAAAGACTTGGTTTTTGTTAATTAATCCCATCAAAATCTCGTATCTAGGAATATTGATTAACCCCCACGCCCCAGCACGAGATATTTTTCGAAAACGACCGGGCAAATTGTACCAACATAATCATGAACTCGTCGCATTGCATGTATCATGCGTACCGTTTGCACAGAGGACAAGATACACAGAATGACTGTATCTGCCAGAAACGAGGATTGATTTCCTGATAGGTCCAGCAACTTCGCCAGTTAATTTACGTTCGCTGTCCTGTGCAAACCCAACGACCAGTCCACGATTCAGACCTGCAAAAGCACGACGCCATTTTCCCGCATAAATGATTTTCCCTTTTGGTTTCTCGATACAAATTAGAATAGTGGTTGGTTATCCCGGAAGACGAAAGTCAAGATCGAGCAAATAAGACGCGTGCTAATTCGGTACTTTTTGCCGGTCCAGGAGTCGCCAGCTACTTCCAAGTGTTTGAATTTCACGCTAGAGAAAATCAACTGTTTTTTTGCCGATGTTCCAGAAGCATCTTCCCCAAGGAGATATTTCAACCTAGTTTATAAAGTCGCGCGTTCTGCCTGTGAATTACTTCTGGAAGAAAAAAAGGGCGGAAAGAAGGAAGGAAAGAAAGACTCGTTGTCTTGTAGCAGATGTTCTCAGTTTTAACGTTTAATTTAAAGCGTTGTTAACGCATAGAAATTGGAATTATCGTTAAAATGAAGCGAGTGTCGATTGAAATTAGTGCTTTTGCACGGCCCTTTGTCGTTTTACAAGAAAAATATTCAACCGCCGTGACTCGGGGAATTTTATGCATTTTGAGTGGAGACTCGAAAGTTTCTTCGGTTATTCCAGTAATGATGATTAATAGGACTGCTAAGAGTGTAATGTAATTAATCTTTCGTTGTATAATTAATTTGACATAGCGTGTCATTTTCTTCGAGTAGTTTGCTGGAAACTTGGAACTGTTTTTAACCTCGTTCATTACACTATATCTTGCTGACGATTCGTTGAAATTTTGATGTTGCATTAGTCGATTTTTCGATAAGTTTGCGGATGTGCTTTCAATGACCATTGTTACTTTATTCCGCTTTTATTTTTTACCTATTCTCTTCAATCTCGATTTTTACCAATTTTTCTCATTTTTAGGTTATTTTAGCCATTTTGTGGATAATTTTGGTCATTTTTGGACAGTTTTAGCCAATAAAATTGTTTCGTTTGATTCATCAATTTCAAACATTGTTATTCGTTTCATCCCATTTCACATCAATTTAAAAATCATAATTACAATTCAGAGGTTTACCTATTTTTATCAATTCTTATCAATTTTGGTAATTGTTTGGTCAATTTTAGACATTTGTGATAAATTTTAGTCATTTAAAGTTTTGGTGAACAAAATCGTTTCGTTTACATCATACATTTAGGGTGTTTTATTGGTTTAATTAAATTTTATCTGTTTTTATCAATTGCTACCATCGTTGGTCATTTGCGGAAAATTTTGGTTAATAAAATCGTTTCGTTTGGTTCATTCGTTTGAAATGTATTCATTATAGTTTTAACCTTTTTATTAAAAAAAAATAACAAATTTTTACTATTCACAATTTTATCTATTTTTATCAATTTTTACTAATGTCGGCCATTTTTGGACAATTTTGGTCGGTACAATTGTTACGTTCGCTTCATCAATTTCGAATGTTTTTATTAAATCGATCCTTTTTTATGTCGATTTAAAGAAAACATGTTTACTATTGAAAATATTATCCGTTTTTATAATTTTTTATACTAATATCGGTAATTTTTGGACATTTTTGAACGGTTTTGGTCAATAAAATTATTTCGTTTCCTCCGTCAATTTCCATCATTTTTTTAGTTCATTTTATCTTTTTTATCAGTTTTTACAAATATTGACCTTTTTTGACATTGTTGACGTTTTTGAACAACATCATCATATTCGACCTATTTTTTGGACAATTTTTGGACAATTTTTGGACAATTATGGTCAATAAAATCGTTTCGTATTGCTTCACCAATATCGAACATCTTTATTGGTTTTATCCTTTTTCACACTTGTAAACAAAAAACATAAGTTCACTACTTACAATTTTATCTATCTTTATCAATTTTTGTACAATTTTGGTCAATAAAATAGTTTCGTTTGCTGCACGCTTATTAGTAGCTTTATTAGTGTCATCCTTTTTCATACCTAGTAAAAAAAAACATAACTTCACTGATTACAATTTTATCTACTTACGATATTTACGGTATTTTGGACGAAAAAAATTCAAAAATCCAGAAACAAGATTTCTGACTAAAACCAAAAAATCTTATGTTTTACCATTAATGGCACACCATTAGTGATGAACACTCATCTTCATTGAAATAACAGATTAATGCCTTCATCCAAAAAAAAAAAAAAACATTTTAGATTACTAGATTAACACCAAAATGTTTCTATATTCTTCTCATCCCTTCACTTTTCTCCTTCTTCATATAATCCCCAATAATTCCAGTAAAATCATTTTCCTCCGTCAAACATCAAAATGCTTAGAAAAATACTGACATTCAATTATAACAGCCTCATCAAACCTTATATTGTCTAAAACTAACAAATTTAATTTAAGAAATACCCTATGAGGGAGCATTTATAGCAATTCAATTTTCCGAAATGTGCAGAAAAGTGCAGGAAATCCGCGGAGCCCCATTTGTACGGTACACACTGCCTATATATTCGCCGACAAATCCCCTGCACTTTCGCATCAGGCGTGCTCATATATGCGTGTCGCGCGTCACAGAGGGTCGCCTGTTACATGCACGACCGCCCCCACACACACATATATATATTCTGATATATAAATATATAAATTGGTATATAGATATACGCGTCAGAATGCAGCGAAACAAAATGGGCCAGAGTCTCGAGAGCAGGATACGGATCCCTGATTTGAAAAAGCTCCGCGGAACAATGAATATATACGGGAACAAAGAATGCAGGCCGGGAAGGTCGCTGGAACTGCTGGACTCAATTAGGAAGCTACATAGTAACTTGCGGCTAAGGGTCGCACCCCTGAGATCCCACACGTATACATACACCAGCTTGCGCATACCAGCCTGTCCCCGTTGAAAGCGTCAAAAGCGACCCCCGACCTACTGGAAGACACCCCTCCCTTTCGCCTATATACCCATCTTTTGTTATAGCCTCTATATCCCCGCGACTTCCCCTTCTATATCTAAGCCTTGGTAGCCTCTTTCGCGTCGAGAGCCTCTTCCTTTCACGTAATCAAAATTCGCCAGAGACCGAAAATCGAATGATTCCGTCGACGTGACGGGCTTGATTACGGCCTAAGGCCGCCAGCGAAAGCTCCCTTATGCTCGAATTAATCGACGCGAGATGAGACGCGAGCGCTGTCGTGGAAATTATTATTATTTCTTCTTTTCTCAATTCGAAATAAGTAACGATGTCTCTTCTATAAAGAGGGTTTCGAGGTTATGTTTGGAGAATATCTGTTTCGTGTTTTTATTATTAAGTAATGAGAAAATGGTAATCAGAGAAATGTTTATATGTATTATTTATATCGCAGATTAATAAATACTGTAAAAGATGCCGCATTTTTATCGCTTGCGAGCTATAAATGGGTAGAAAGCGCCATCTAGCGCGTGAAATCTTAACTCTACGAATTTGTTTTTAATAAAAGTTTCAATTAAAGGTGATGTACTTACCATTTCATCAACAGTCGGTAAAGAGACTTTCTATAAGTTATAAATCACTTATTTTTTCGAAAACGTTTGCGTTTTAACTGGGAATATTTTACCGATTGCGAGAAACGCGTCATCTGTCGAGTAAAGTTCACAAACATTTCATTACTGCTAAATGCATTTACCCTTTTTGTTACCTTACCTACGTCCACGTAATAACCGACTTTATTATCGACCGTCGGTAAAACAGTCTTTACAATGCCTTTCTTATCGTTTGTTACGAATATACCGACCGTCGGTAAAGAAGAATGCAATTTAAAAGAGAAAAACCCTACTTAATCGAATCCATTTCAGAAAAATATCGTGAAAAGTCGTGAAATAATTTATCGAAATTTCCAAACCGTAAACGAACAGAATCGTGCATTCGGATGAAAGAAGCGCCGAAGCGAGCCGCGTATTCTTTAGCGAAGTGGAAAATTTTGCGTTTGAACCCGTTTTCGCTGGGGTTGGCAGGGGTATAGGCGACGTCGCGGGTCATATTAGAACGATTCGTATAATATCGAGTTAGGACGGCAAAGCTCTACAGAATCCGCTTTCCGTCTCTTTGACGACGGCAACGTCGTCGCTCTCGGTTTGGGGCCCTCCGTTTCTGCATTCGGTTTTCGGATTACGCGAACATGATTCCGCTAAAGCCGATTTCGTAACCCGCAGAAACATAAATTCGCATTCTTAATCGTCGACACTCAGTATGTGTAACTCGCTCGACGCGCTTATCCCCTGCCTTTTGCCTATTGTCGGGTTCCACTCGAGCGGAATCGTAATCTATATACCCCCTCCATACCCACCGACCACCTACGCCCCTGAGCCTTCGAAAATATTCGCAGCAGTGAGAGCCCTTTTGTGGCCTCTGGCGGCGGCTCGGGATTTCGAATAGCGGATACAATTGTTTCATTGTTTTATTACTATAAAGCGCTCTCGCCGTGCTGATGGCGAAGGAATCCACGTAATATTGTCGGACTGCGGGATCCCTTACTACATATGCGCGAAAAATTGTATTATATCCACTGTGATAATTGCTTGGACATAAGATACGTTTGAATTGAAAAAAAGGAAATCATTTCTTTTAAACATAATATACTTCCTTGTCTGATTTCTGACAATTGAAATTTTCGAAACGTTGAAATACAGGATACTTTTTTTACAGCAGTTGATATTTTGTAATCGCTCTTCGGTCGTAACGAAAATGCAATTTCCTCGAAGGATCTATGAAAAGGTAAAAAGAAGCATCAAGAATGCAATTCAGAGCATCGAAAACACACCGGACAAATGAAAAACGTGAAAAACGACATAAACGTAAGAGCGGTATCGACACCAATAATCATGAAAGCTTATGCATCAAAAACGTCAAAAACTAGGAAAACGTCAAAAACGTAGGAAGTCAAAAATGTGAAAAAAACGTCAGAAAGACAAAAAGTCAAAAATGTAAAAAAAAAAAGTAAAAAACTAGGAAAACGTCAAAAACCAGGAAAACGTCAAAAACGTAGAAAGTCAAAAATGTGAAAAAAAAGTCAGAAAGTCAAAAAGTCAAAAATATAAAAAAAAAACGTCAAAAACTAGGAAAACGTCAAAAACTAGGAAAACGTCAAAAACCAGGAAAACGTCATAAACCAGGAAAACGTCAAAAACAAGGAAAACGTCAAAAACGTAGAAAGTCAAAAATGTGAAAAAAACGTCAAGTCAAAAAGTCAAAAATGTAAAAAAAAACGTCAAAAACCAGGAAAACGTCATAAACCAGGAAAACGTCAAAAACGTAGAAAGTCAAAAATGTGAAAAAAAAGTCAGAAAGTCAAAAAGTCAAAAATATAAAAAAAAAAACGTCAAAAACCAGGAAAACGTCATAAACCAGGAAAACGTCAAAAACCAGGAAAACGTCAAAAACGTAGAAAGTCAAAAATGTGAAAAAAACGTCAAGTCAAAAAGTCAAAAGTGTAAAAAAAACGTCAAAAACTAGGAAAACGTCAAAAACCAGGAAAACGTCAAAAACCAGGAAAACGTCATAAACCAGGAAAACGTAAAAAACGTAGAAAGTCAAAAATGTGAAAAAAACGTCAAGTCAAAAAGTCAAAAATGTAAAAAAAACCGTCAAAAACTAGGAAAACGTCAAAAACCAGGAAAACTTCAAAAACCAGGAAAACGTCATAAACCAGGAAAACGTCAAAAACGTAGAAAGTCAAAAATGTGAAAAAATCGTCAGAAAGTCAAAAAGTCAAAAATGTAAAAAAAAAACGTCAAAAACTAGGAAATCGTCAAAAACCAGGAAAACGTCAAAAACTAGGAAAACGTCAAAAACCATGAAAACGTCAAAAATGTGGAAAAACAAAAAACAAGAAAAAAAAATCGAATTTTAAATAAACCAACTTATAAAAAGTTATCAAGAACTTGAGAAATGTCATAAGCGTAAAAAGTGTCAACTATACAAATGGTCAATTGCATCAAAAATCATGTATATATAAAAAATATAAAGAAAGCTAAAAAAACCTTGGAGAGTTAAAAACGTAAAATAGTAAAAATGGCGGAAACCTGAAAAATGTCAAAAACGTCAGCAACGTTCATTACGTACAAATAGGCAATTGCACCACAAGTTAAAAATGTAAAGAAAGTAAAAAATATTTAAAAAGTGCAAAATTTTAAAAAGCTAAAAACGTGTAAACAGTAAGAAACGTCGAAAAGGTAAAAAATCTAAAAAATGACAAAATCTTTAAAATATAGTCAACTATATAAATAGTCAAACGCATCAACACTAGAAACATAAAAAAACTTTAAAAAGTTATAAATACTAAAGGAAGTAATAAACTTAAAAATTTCTTAAATATGAAAAAATGTCAAAAATGACAAAAATGTCAAAAATGTCAAAAATGTCAAAAACGTCACAAAGCAAATGGTAAATTGTACAAAAAAAAATGGTAAATTGTCCCAAAAAACACTAGAAGCTGACAAACGTGAAAAATGTCAACTTTACGAATGTTCAAACGCACTAAAAATTGTAGAAACGTGAAATAACATAAAAAAAAAACGTAAAAAACATCAAATATGTAAAAAAAAAACTATACAACCAGTAAATTGCACCAAAAACCCCAGAGACGCGATAAATTAAAAAAAAATTTTTTTTGAGTACAGAAAAAGGCAGAGATACTTAAAAAAAAAAAAAAACATAAACTAGTCAAAAACTTCAAAAACTAATAATATAATTTCACGCAACTATAAAAATAAGTACGAATTTTACGCGAAGACCTAATAACCTAACCTAACCAATAACTATCATCACTATAACACCAATGGAAATATAAACCGAAAAAGTCACATTTTCCATCGTGAATTTTCACAGCGCCGGGCGAAGATAAACAAGGCGAAAATTTTACCGAAAACTTTCGAATTTGTTTCTCTGTTCGATTTACGATACTACGAAAAGGCGTAACCGAAAATAGCCGACAATGAGTTAATCGGCGCCGCCCGATTTCGAACAGGCCAGCACACACGGTATATAGCCGTCGTCGTCGTCGTCGTCGCGGTTCGCTTTTCGCCACCACGATCAAATAGCCATCCGCCGGGCGTTTTATTCCGCGGCAATCACGACGAGCGCCGGTCGTACGGGCGACGCGCGTACTTTGCTGTAATCCGGGGAATCCCCCCCCCCCCCCCCCCCCCCCCCCCCCCCCCCCCCCCCCCCCCCCCCCCCCCCCCCCCCCCCCCCCCCCCCCCCCCCCCCCCCCCCCCCCCCCCCGTGACCGAAGTGAGGCTGTTAATTACGTCACTCCGAAATCCCGGGTTCCGCGCGCGCACAATGGCCCGTAACTTTCGACCGCCGTAATTTATCATATATATATACATTTATATGTGTGTGTGTGTTTGTGTGTGCGTGTGCGTGTGTATGTCTCCGAGCGGGAATCCGAGCCGCGCAGACGTGTATCTCGCGCGACAATATGAGCTAAAAAGCCCTGACTCCTGAATTCGATGTAACGATACAGTGTCAGGCAGTCAGGCAAATTTAGTTGCGCAAAGTTCGATATATCCCACTTGGGACGGGGCGGGATGGGGTCGCTGCGACGACGCGGGACTTCGCCGGAGTCGAAATTAACGAACGGCAAGACAGGAGAAACCCACGGCATGTTCCCCAACCGAGATTATGTCCAATTTTATGCGATTGTGTACGCGACCAAGCGCGAAACGTAACCGCTTGCGACTAATCGAATGAGTCGAACGTGTAACCGAGACTGTAAACAGTTTTATTAAACGCTTTTAATTAGTTTTGTCCGCTTTAAATTGTTCACCTTTAAAATCAAGCAACTTGTCTGGTTGAAAATGCGACAGAAATCCGTGAATATGGTTTTTACCCGAGTTTTGGGATAGTTACACCATTCAAGATCATGATGAAACCATATGGTAGAACCATGTACTTATTAACTGTAGGATAGCTATCGGGTTCAAAAACTGTATGGTAAAAACCGTGTTTGAAAACGCAAAAGAAACCATACAATGGGAACACATTTAAAAGCCACGTGATATTTTGAAAACCTTACGGTTTTTTTGAAAACAATGTGTGAAAACCGTATAATATGGTTAGAAATGTACAAAAACCCTGTGGTAAACCTTATGGTATGACTTACGGTATGGTTGTAAACCATGCATGACAGCAATATGATGAACGGTCTTTTACAGACCATCTATTAGGAACATGTTTGCCGATATATTTGTAGGTAACCTCATGGTTTGTTTCAAAACAGTGAATGAAAACCGTATATGATACGGTTAGAAAAATATTTAGAAAAACTTCCGGTAGGACTTATTTTAGGAAGCTCATTGTGTGATTGAAAATCATATATGACGACTACTTATAGTCAAACCGTGTTTTAAACCTATCATAGTAAAACCATGGTGGAAAAACTTGTAATAAAACCATATCTAAACGTGGTATGGTAAAATCACGTTGGAAAACCTTACATGGTTTATTTGGAAAAAATGAGTAAAGCCAAATAGTACGGTTGGAAACGTGCAAAAACCATTTAGTAAATCTTATGGTAAGATGAATTTTGGAGAATTTACAATAAGATTGGAAACCGTGTATGACAGAAATATGGTTAATCATGTTTAACAATGCATTTGGAAACGACACATGAAAAACCATGTAACAAAATTGTATGGCAATATACCCTTTCCAAAAACATGAAAAATCGTATTGTAAAATAGTATGGTAAAATTAAAATTTAAAACCGAGGTTTTATAGTCCTGTTTATGTTATGTATGGTATATTTTATGGTTGTATGGTAGATTTTATGGTATGTATGGTATATTTTATGATTTTTTATGGTCCAATTAATATTCGTATCGTAAAGACAAATTTTAACGAAATTCTAGCGAGAGACTTGAATATTTTTTTTCATTTTTCCTGGTAAATACCGTGACGATTCACAAATTGCGTGTAAACGAATGATAACGGTGAAAGGTAGTGGATGATTAATTTGTTTGGAAATATTTCGCAAGCGCCCTTTACGTTATTCGACTAATTGACATTTGGAAACTCGACGTGGTTTTGTCGGTAAATACCATTGTTCAAAATGGAGTTATTATATTATTTATCTTTTAATACTCGACGTGTACATGGATATCTAGCATGGAGAAATTGTAAAATTTATTCATCACGTTCAGAATTGTAGTTTGTTGAATGTCGAAGCAACATGTTCTGTCATACATTAATCGTACGAATTGAATTCGGATGGCATCTGATTGGATGCAAAATCATTTTCTGTCGTTCCTTCAATTGTTCGATTTTTATCTTCAAAATTTTTCTAATGTTTCATCGATACATTTGTAATGCTGATAATTTTCGAATTCAATTTTTATCATTATACGAAAAAAAAATAAATAATGAAAATTATGGAAAGTATAAGAAAATAAAATTTCATTTTTATGATTTAAATTTCAATATAAACAAAAATGCAAAAATGTTAAATGAAAAGTTATACTATTGTATCAATGTATCAATTAAATCGACAAATAGAATGCGATTAACGAGCATTCGAAGTCGACCAATCAGAATGCAAATTCTACTTTCGCGTAACTATGTTGCACATATAAAAATTGTAATTTTTCGATTTAAAATTCTATTTCCTAAATTAACTATTTTATTCTTTTTTTTTTTATAGCATATTTTTCAATTGAACATCAATGAAGAATTCGTTTAACGTTGTTATTAAATACTAAAACGTTTGTCTCTTCGTTTTTTTTTTTTTTTTTTTTTTTTTTTTTTTTTTTTTTTTTTTTTTTTTTTTTTTTTTTTTTTTTTTTTTTTTTTTTTTTTTT
>JAPYZR010005032.1:0-16532 GCA_030522945.1 Trichopria nigra
GGAACTCGTAAACACAACACTTCCACGAATTCCCTGTACACAACGCGATAATCTTTTTATTTTTCTCGCAGAATTGACGGCCTTGGACTTTATGGCCGCCTGTTATTAATACAAGGGACAAGAACGATAACAAAAAACAAATTCAAACAAAAGTAAAACCAATTTCCTTAAACCTACGGTACCGAACTTAAATCTATCTTATTCTAGCTAATTATCCTATCTTAACCTAAATTGCGTCCACTTTCTTAATCTAAATTTCTTAATCTAATTTTCCTAAAACTAACTTATTACTAGCCGCGCGGCACTTAAATCTAAAACGTAACCTTGAGCGCAAGGTTATCCGAACGCGAAACGCAATATTTTTCAAACGCAATAATTCTCAAACACAAAATTCTCAAAATCTCAAAATTTCATAAAAACGCACTGCGATAATATTAAAAGATTAGCGCCACTACAGCAATCCCCCTATAAGTGAATATTATCGCCCGCGGATAGAGCCTGCCGGCAAAACAAATTCTATCAAAAATGCTCAACAGCAATAAGACTCAAATTACCCGCCGCACCGAATCATATTGCGCAAAAATCCACAAAACCAAAATTCAAATATCATTGCGATAATATTAAAAGATTAGCGCCACTACAGCAGTCCCCCGCTATAATTGAATATTATCGCCCCCGGATAAAGCATCCCGGCAAGACAAAGTCTAAATTGATTAGGTGCGATACCCCTTTTTCCATGGGCCGCTATTGCGTCGTAAAAACTAGCGCCACTACAGCAGTCCCCCCTATGATAACGCAATGCGACTCCGTAAACTCCATAAACTCCAAAAACTAGCGCCACGATCGAGATTCCCCCCTATTATTGACGCTGTAGTCTTCCCCGCGGATTGACTCTCGACCGAGACCGCGGCCGTAACGTTTTACCACGTTACAGTACATAACCACACAAACTCACGCCTGCAAGTTTGTGTTAGTATGCACACAGCCTATAGTGTCTATTGTGCCCATATGTTTTTAAGATAAACTTGTGCCCGGGAATCCGAGGAGTTGATCCGTTCTTTGGTAGTATAGTATGGGTATCGCTTTATTACATGTTTGTTATTAAATAGTAAATATTAGGAACGTCTTGATCATGTCGGCAGTTCAGTTTGTTAGTCTTCTCGACTAAAAACTAAGTGCTTATACACAGTATTCTTGGATCAAGTTTTAATCTTCGGTGAACTGTGTCTAGTCTCGTACATTATCGTATCGTAACGGTTAATTTAAATACCACAGTTTAAAATACTGACTTCACGGCTTACTGTTTAATATTTACATTTCTCCTATGTTATTGTACGTCACTTTATGCCTTGCTTTCTATAGCTGTGTTTACTGTGTTTACGCCAAGAACTAATACACACGAAAGCTTGTTGGTAATATTTATATATACTACAACGGAGTTTTTAAATTTTATAAGAAATCTGTGATATCTAGTGTAATAATGAGTGGGAACACTGATTGTGAAGATGTGTCTTCGGATGATTCACTACACATTGAAGAGGTATTGTGATTTTTGTGCCCTAGAATTTGTATCAGAACAGATAATGCAGTTAAATGCCCACTTTGCGGTAAATATTTTCACGCGAAATGTTATCCAAAGCGTATAAAAAAGGATGGCACTTTCAAGTGCTCTCTAGCAAATTCCTCGTCATCGCCAATATCCAACGATCAACTTCCCCGATTGATTACTATTTTATCGTCTGATGTAAACTCCAAGTTCAACAACCTCTTGAGTGAATATAAAAAGCTGTCTGGCAAAATCGAAGACTTACATAATGAGAATCGGGAACTGCATAATAGCGTAAAGTCGATTAATAAAAAATTAGTCTAAGCCGAAAATAAAGTTAAATATTTGGAGAACAAAGTGGAGCAACTTGAATCGAAACTGAGCTCTAATTCATCTAATGTGATACCATGTCAGGTGCAGGAGCAAATGATTCTGGAAGTAAACGACAGGAACTTCAGATCGAAAAATGTACTCCTTAATGGTATCGAAGAACCCCGAAGTAGCTCTGTTACTCTAGATGCTGAAAAAGTGAAATCGATTATTAATGACTTAAAAGTACCTAATCTGAATGTTGTACGTTGCTATAGAGTAGGTGTAAAAATAGATGGTAAGTGCAGGCCTTTGATAGTTAGACTGGAGTCGAAGTCGGATGTCATCATGTTACTAAAAAATAAATCGCGTCTGACACACGGTGTATATGCTTCTTCGGACTCCATTCCTAATCAAAGGGAATACCTCAAGTCCATACGTGAGGACTTACGTTCCTATAATGAGAAAATCCCGGATAGGCCCAAAACTATAAACAATAATCTTTCCACAATTAATTGGGACCATATTCTTAATGACTCTAATGTGAATGTAAATGTGTCCTCCTTTTATGGAGTGCTAAATAATATTTCTTTGAATTTTCGCGTGATAATTGTTGAAATATAGAACTTCGTGGAATTACAATGTTAATATTTCTTTGTAATAATTATTAGTAAATAATTCTTAGTGAATTGGACTGCAACGTGAGAGCCGTTGCCGTCCGTCCTCGTTGCCGACCTCCGCCGGGTGCCGCCGAGTCACTGGCGCGAGTTCACACCGCGCTCGATGGTTATCGAGCTCTCTCGCGCCACTGAGTCGCCCCACGGGGGGAATAAAAGTTGCCGCGAGTGCGGCATTCATTTAGTCGTCGCTGCGGCGGCGACTACCTCACTACGTGTTTTTACGTAGTGAGATTCGACGCACTGCCGTCGGTTCGGATCCGTCACACTCGTGTTTTTACGTGGTGAAGGATCCGTATGCTCCTGCCTTTTTTTCCCGCACCATATGCAACCTCTAATCCCCCACCCCAGATGCTCGTGTGTTTACGTGCTGGGTAAGAGGCATTAGATGCAGTGTCGTGTACACCATGCGCTCGTGTTTTTACGTGGCAAGCGGTCTACCGACCAAGTCTGCACTTCTTCCGTATCTGGCTAACCTCTGCTACTCCACCCCAGAAGGTAGTGTTTTATGTGCTGGGTAGGCGGCCCGAGGTTTAGAACCGTAACCACCCTCGCACTCGTGTTTTTCCGTGGCGAAGTGGTCCCGGTCATCACCGTCCACCGATCCCTACGATCTTCCAGGTCGTAGCCAATGCGCCCGATCCGCCCGCTAGTAACATAGGACACTATCCTTCCACAGTGACAGAAAGTCACTATCCGCTCGATTCGTCCGCACCGTCCACGGAGCCACGCTCTCTGTCTCAGGGTGAAAACTCTCACTCCGCGTTAACCGTTACGTCCCCCAAAGGGATATGCATCTGCAGCGTTGATATATCACCGGGACGAACCCCGGTAACCATTAATAGTAAGTTGTTCACTGTCCGCAGCTCAAAGAAAAACCACGATGATGCCTAGTGACATAAGTTTTAAGGGATATAAATGCTATCCCGTGGCAGCGCCATCCAGTTTGTCAAATATAAAGGAATACAAATCTTTGGTTTGCTCGTTTTAAACCACCAAAAGTGTGTTTACTAAACTACAACCCCTCCCCGCTTCCCTTACCTTGGAGCTGAGTAGTATCCGGCAACGGGGAGCACGGCACGGGGAAACCGTACCGTTACAGGACTATTTAAACGATGTCTTTAGTTCGTCCTATAGCATATTTAAAAATAATTAAAAGTAAACACACATTTTAAAAAAGGTATGCCGTGATCTTGTATGGCAAAGTGATAAGCCTGTAAGTTAATCTAAATGAATGTTTTAATATTTCTTTTGATTCTGATAATTATAATTTCAACGAATGGAATATGATTGGAATATAGATTGACGTGATTTGATGAGATACGATCGTTGTGAAATACCTCATGGTATTTCCACGAAATTTTGAAGAAAAATAAAAATATATCATTCGTATAGAATCTAATTTTTTACAACTTCTTGCGTTCAATCATCTCTGATTTTCTGAATTATTCTGTTAACTTGCGCCATAGTGCCATGATTGTTCTGAAATCCGAACTGGTAATAGGGAATAATTTTCTGCTTGTTATACATTTTCTTCATCTTTTTAGAAAGAGCTTCTCGTGGACAGAATTGGCAGTAGACTAATTGGCGTGTATGATGTAACAGTATCCGGGGCTTTACTTGGTTTTGTTACTTTTTGTTTTTCATGACCCTATTGAATTACTTAGTTGTTAGGAATTAGTTTTTTGCAACACTTGTGACTGTTCTCTTGTGAATCTGGTAACTTGCGTATAGA
Source organism: Trichopria nigra (assembly GCA_030522945.1). Lineage (NCBI taxonomy): Eukaryota > Metazoa > Arthropoda > Insecta > Hymenoptera > Diapriidae > Trichopria > Trichopria nigra. Next base: position 4,268 of record JAPYZR010005032.1, read on the forward strand.
TTAAAAAATTTCATTGGGATGCTTTTTCAGAGCCGAGTTCCTGCTCAATTCCCATCTCGTTTTCTTATAGGTGGTATAAATATTAAATAATTGAAGGCGTTTTATCTTGCCAGTACATTTCCACAGAGAGAAATTAGTGTCTGTCCTGGAATCTAATGATTTAACATAGTTTTGAAATTTCGAGTTGTAGAATTCAAATAACTTCAATTTAAGTTCTTTAACTTCCTTATTGAATTTGGATTTCTCTACACTAGATCTAGTCTTTTGCCAAAATTGTATCAATTTTCTTATCTCGATATTCATGTTCTTCATATTTTTCGGCATGTCTATACTCTTGGAATTTTTTGAGTTCTCTTTGTGGCAGCTTTAAGGGGCAAGTTAGGTAATTTTGGAAGTACGAAAAAATGAATATGATTTCTGTTTAGAGGGGGGTATTAAACATGAAACGAAGTACAAAAAATAATTTTTTTATTCAAATTTGCATACAAAATCGCGGCGGTAGCGCTGATATAGAAAATCGCCATATTTCAATAGCAAAACGGGCGAACCATTTTCTTGAAAAGTAGGTGATCTGGAACAAAAACGAAATATCTTCTTAATCTACATACGATTAGGTATGGAACCACGTAGGATTTTTTTTTTTTAGGGGATACACCTAGGATGGTAAAAAAATAATCGATTTTTAAATTTTTGCATTTTCTTAAATCTTGTTTTTATATATAAATTTGTCCCGCGGCAGTTTCTAGGACATCCCAGGTTACCCGTTGCGAAGCAACGGGGAATCCCCCATACTATCTTCGCCCCCGAAGGGGGCGCGTGGGGTGAGGGTTCGTGTGGGGGGGGGGTGCCCCCCCCCCACTTAAAACTAGCCTAACCTAACTGTCACAACCTGCCTAAAACTCGGTTTTTTATTCCGCATCGTGTATAAAATCTGTCCTGGAAACTGCCTCGAGACATATAGGCCATCCAGGACAGTCCTGGAATCCTGGAAACTGCCATTTGCCATATAAAAATGTCCTGGAAAATGCCCGTTGCCATATTTATATTCATTAATCACATATATAAAAACAAGATTATTCCACACCGAACGGTTAAACATCTAAAGTATTTCCAACTTACCAACAGTTGGAAAAACTTATCATAGATAACCAATCCGCATCTTTAATAGTGCAACAGATGTTCTATCAGAGGTATCTGTATACCAACAAAATTCGCGCAAGCGATAAGAGATATCTGATAGTAATATAAATAGACATCTAACATAGAAATGTCTAAGGCGTATAAGGCAGGTCCCTACTACATCAAGCGTTACTGATGAGTCTAGTAGTGGGACCGAGACGAAACGCCACACTCTTACCATCTTCATATAGCTATCATAGCTTATATATATATATATATATTCATTCATTCACTGTTATCACCGAATTATATGCAAGGTAATGCTCCGTCGGTTAGAGGGTGCGTTTGTCTTGCATATTTTTCTCAAATATATTTTCTTAAAGCTTAGGGTCTGTAGAATACTTGGTGAAAATTTCAAATCGAAATTCGAAGAAATGAAGAAGTGATGACCAGTTGAATGCATGCTGCTTTGATACGCGTCGCACGGCTGCACGCACCGCCATTGCCAAGCGGCCTGGTAGCGCGCAGGTAGTAGAAAAATTCGTCCCTCGTAAATCACGTCTGAACAGGAATTTCGGTCTTATTGTGTGAAACGTCGGTTAGTCTGTCATAGTTCATCGAGTAGCGTCTCCCGTGAGTAGCTTGCCGATTGTGAATGTGCGCGTCGGAAAGTTTTTCTTTTATAATTTTAGAATTTAACGGAAAAAAGGTTCTCGCGGTGCTCATCGATTGGGATTTCGGAAAGATCGGAAACGAAAGAAAGTCCCGTCGAAAAATGCATACGCTGCCGAAAAGGTGGATCTAAACGAGAGCACCAGTGCAAAAAAATTGAAGACTACAAAAAAGGCATTTTCAGTAAATGAAGAACCGAGCATCGGTTACCGAATTTTTAATCTCATGACTGTATTTTCTGACATCAGGCACCGTGAAGTGCAAAACCTGTGGAGGTGACATAAAATTTAAAACTGACATCACCAGAGGCCTCAGATTCAAAATTTTAGTTACATGTTCAACATGTCATCCGACTAAGATACCATCATGCCCATACATTATTTTGCAATGCGGTTACTGGGAATTGGCGTAAGTGGAGCACAAAGATTTTGTGGGCTTATGGGTTTAACGCCGCCGCTTCAATAAACGACATACGATATTATAGTAAAAAACATTCATACAGCTGCTTCTAGTGTTTGCGAAATGTTATTGAAACAAGCTGTCGAAAAAGAACAAGAAAAAATTAAAATAAGTAATGAAATTGATACAGAATCAGTGTACTTGTAGAATTGACTGTTTTGGGTGACGCTACCTGGCGAAAACGTGGGTTTACGTCGTTATTCGGCATTGCAGCTTTGATTGGTCATTTTACAGGAAAAGGGGTAGATTTTCTTGTTAAGTTTAGTCATTGCGCTGCGTGTAATTATTTGGATAGTCACCGTAATACTGAAAGATATCATGAATGGAAAGCTACTCATGAAGAAACTTGTCAAGCCAATTACGAAGGATCCGCAGGCAAGATGCAGGTTGACGCTATGAAAGAACTGTTTCGAAGATCTGTCGAAAAGTACGGTATAAAATATTCTAATTATATTGGCGACGGTGACTCCAAGACCTATACACTACTCCAGTATAGAGTGAATCCAGTAAAAAGAGTGCGTAGACAACGTCCAAAAACGTATGGGAAACCGCCTTCGAGAATGTAAAAAGAAAAATCCTGGCATTGGAGGTAATAACAAATTGACTGCAAAACTTATAGATAAACTGAGTGTCTATTACGGTTTAGCTATTCGAAGACACTGTAACTCTCAGGATGATATGAAAAGAGCAATATGGGCGACTTTTTACCATTACAGCTCAACGGATGAAAAACCTGTCCATAAATATTAACCCAAAGGTCCGGAATCGTGGTGAAAGTGGCAACAAGCTAAAGCTAAAGGGGAAAGTTTTAAGCACGATTATTCGGCATTATCACGAGACGTTCTAGAAGTAATCAAACCGATATATACAGATCTTAGTAAAGACTCGTTATTGGACCGCTGCATTGGAGGTTATACTCAAAATAATAACGAAAGTTGCAACCAATGAATATGAAAAAGCAATGCATAGTGGAGCAGTTATGGTCAAAATTGCTGCAATATTAGCAACATGCATTCAACAACGGAATAATGTCATTGCTTCAAATTATAAACACTATGGGAATATCTGTTGGTTGCAATGCGTACTCATACGCTGTGAAAGAAGACAAGCGTCGCATATCGCAAGCATAAGTCCGCGCTCAAGGAAATTCCAAAGACTCCAGATTACCGCGTAGACAACAAATCCTGGATGAAAATGGCATTCCCTCCACCGTAGTAGACATAAATTATGGGTGTGGAATCGATGATTCTGTGTAAGTCGAATAATTTCATGATATATCGTGATATTTCGTTACAAAAGTTTTAAATCGCTGTTTTCTCGAAACTACATTTTTCAAGTACATTTTTTGTGGTTATTGTATACATAATTATCTAGTCCTTCTCATGGAATTTTTTTTCATTGCTTATTTTTTTTTTCTATGGGCAAAATAAAATCGAATTTTTTAACAAAAATCGCTACTTCAAGTTCATACATGCGCCATTTTGTCAAAATTCAATATTCAATAAAATCGGCCATGAGAAGGATTGGATTAGGGAATCTAGTTTCATAATCTATTTTGTTTTTTTTCAGATTTGTTTCAGATGATGTAGGAAGAAATGGCAGTGGGTACCGATTTTCGTAATTTTTTAGTGTCCCTCAGTTGTGTACGCCATAACTCACTTAAATGTAAACATTTTGTAATAAAAAAATTATCTTTTACGCCTCAAAGTACTTTTTACCTAAAAAAATGCCGCGATTGAATGTGCTTATTTAATCGAAAAACGGCTACGTGGTTTTATAAAGAATATAGTTGTGTAGCTACTGTAAAAGTTTCAAGAGGATTGGTGCAAAACAGCGACAAATTGGTTCGCCCGTTTTTAAAAAACGTGTTTCGGGAAAAACGCGTATAAAGTTTTACGATACCTTAAATCGTTGAATATTTTGTTTACCTTTAATCCGCGACTTGAACCATACATTTGACCATGTAAGACGATGCTGGCCTCATCAGATTCCTTCCTAGATGATAAGGAAGTATTCCGTCCTAAATAAAGAACTGACAGTTGGGTTGTCATCATCACCATCAGTTAAAAACTTCGGTATGTTGTTGTGTAATTGAATGTTTTGGAGGACAGAATATTGCAGAGATTACTAGATATCCGATCCAACCATCTATAATGGCACTTGCAGTTTGCAGATAATCTTTATGAAATATCTCATCTTCATGGTGTTTAATAATAATAATAATAATAATAATAATAATAATGATGATAATGATAATGATAATGATAATGATAATGATAATGATAATGATAATGATAATGACAAGACGATGACGATGACGATGACGATGACGATGACGATGACGATGACGATGACGATGACGATGACGATGACGATGATGACGATGATGACGATGATGACGATGACGATGACGATGACAACAGTGACAATAGTGACAACAATGACAACAATGACAACAATGATGATAATAATAATAATAATAATATAATGAATGTTTATTCCATCAATAAGAATTACAAAATTCTGTTAGAGAGTACATTGGTGTAAGGCTCACTGAGAATAAAAGCAGCAGCAGATCACTGGATGTGGTGAAGTCAACTCCCCTGAGACCCCTGGATCTAAAAAATGACAAAGTCGGAAAGTTATAAAATAAAGAGTAAAAGACTCAGAATTTCGCCATGTAGTACTCCCTCTGATACCCCGATTTTCCCGGTCGAGTCAGACCTGTTGTTAAGTTGAACAGAAGCGACTTCGTAAAGAGCTTTTAAAAGCATAATGAATTTAATGCTCATCCCCAACATATATAGCTTAATCCACAATTTATCTTGTTGGACGGAGTCGAAGACTCTGTGAAAGTCAACAAAAAGCACCCAACATTTGTGGGGGCTTCTCCTTAACATTACTTGAATAGAAGCGTAAAAATGTTGTCCATCCTAGAGCGTCCCCTCCTGAATCCCGCTTGTTCCTCCGGTAGAACGTTTAGCTTCTCAACTCACCTTTCTAATCGAGCGATTAAAATCTACGTTAAGAGTTTCAACAGCGCGTCAGTATTGGCGATAGCTCTATAATTTAATGGTTCAATACGCGAGCTTTTTTTGTAGAGCATGAAAAGACTTGTATCCATCAATCCTTCTGGAGGAGTTTCCATATCAAGAATGGCATTGAATAGGTTCAATACATAAAGAAACCAATCACCGGTTAATGATTTCAATATGTCTGCAGATAGGCCATCCGGGCCTATCGCCTTGCCCGTTTTGAGTCTTTTCATGCTTCCCAGACATTCCTCGGAAGTAATCGGAGAATCTAAGACCGGGTCATACGTGCTATAAAAAGTATTAGCCGGCCAAGACTTAATGGGATATAATTCGTGCAAGTAGTCGTTATAATTTTCAGTCGATTGGAGAGCCTACAGGAGGTATATATCTACATGCACGCACCGATGACCAGAATTGACAAGCTTTACGATCATTTGCGAATCTCTCGACAATGGATTGTTGGTAGGACCGCTTAGTAGTAAAAATTATCTAGGAAGTAGTGCTTTTTTACTTTAAGATAGAGCTCTTGTGAGACCTGGTCGTAATTATTGTTTCGCATAGCAATCAACGCACTCTTCATATTTGTTCTGGCTTTGGCACAGTCTAAATTATTATACCATCGCTGCCGACCCCTGCTCACACTTGGTACATCCGCATGAGCTTTACAGCACTTCGGGGTCCGTATCACCCCCGCCTCCATCGCCAGACGGTTTAAACCATCACAAAAATCCGAATAGAGCCGTAGATTCACCGAACGCTCGAGGTCTGATGAAGGAAAAGGAAGAGTTCTCAGAAGATTAACTAAATTAGTACTAATTTCAGGGCAGATTCTATAAGCAGGTATATGGTGTCCCCATGGGGTCACCATTATCTCCTGTAGTGGCAAATGTCTTGATGGAATATGTTGAAAAAGTTTTAATAAGAAAAATAAAATTCAAACTACCTTTTTATTACCGATTCGTAGATGATATAATTACTGCCATTCCGGTAGATCAAACAGAATATATTTTAGATACTTTTAATTCGCAACCTAAATTACATGGATTTGATAATAGAATAAAATTTACAATTGAAAACGAAGTGAATGATAAAATAAGTTTTTTACATATATTATTAATAAGAAAAGACAACGGAACAATAGAGACAGCCTGGTTCCACAAAAAATCGTGGACGGGAAGATACTTGCATTATGATTCATGTCATCCCATGAATTACAAAATAAGTGTGATTTATGGTTTAATAGATCGTGCAACGAAATTATCTGAAATTAAATTAAGGAAAAAAATATAAAAATTGTTAAAGAGATTTTACGAGAAAATGGCTACCCTACAGATCTAGTTTTGGAATGTGTTAAAAAAAGAATACATCTATTATATAACACACATCAAACTTTTCAAAATATCAACAATGAGAAGTATATTAAAACTACTAGCATGCCTTATATACGAGGATTGAGCGAAAATTTAGCAAAAATGTTAAAAAAAGAAAAAATCAGAGTGGTCCATAAACTTCTGAATAATAATGTGGCTCAAATTAAACCGTATAAAGACAAGCTAGAAAAAATGAACAAAAGTGGAGTAGTATATCAAATTCCCTGTAAACATTGTGATATGGTATATATTGGCCAAACGGGGAGGTTATTAAAAAATCGAATCAAAGAACATAAAAACAATATAAACGAAGATCCTGAAAAACATACAGGCTTAACAAAACATAGAATAGAAGCCGACCATAACTTTGATTTTGATAATGTAAAAATTCTGGCTTCCGAACCTAATTTGTTAAAAAGGAAACATTTAGAAAACTTTTTTATTAAACAAAACAAAAAAACAGTTAATATTAGATTTGAAATGTGAATTTACCAGAAATTTACACGCAGTTAATTTATTTAAATAAAGAAAAATAGTAGTAAACACGACACATTGGATTCGGAAAGCAGAATTTACAAAGAGGTAAACAACACTCATATTATGTTTAATTTCGAAAATTACGTCTTCGAAATTAAGTGTTGGCAATATCGTACAGTAAAGTATATATCATCAATGCTTTAACTTCGTTATAAAAGTTGAGAAATATTTAACGACAAGGTCCGGGGGGTTTTATATATTTTTTAAAGGGGTGACTAGTGTATAAGAGTGAGAAGTGAGTTTATAGTGCATAATAATTTTAAAATTTTATAAAAAAATAGTTTAAAAAAAAAATAATATAATGGTGGTTGGGAGGGTACGTCGAACTAAATTTATTATAAAAATTGGATTAATTTATTTTATAGGAGTCTCCTCTTACACACTCAAAAACGTTTAAAAAATGACTTTTTCCAACTTAATGTATAAACATGGGTATTAATATAAAGGGTAAGATCTGAAACTTGAATATTGTATTGTAAAAAATTTGTTAAATTTACATAATCATGGTTTATTTTGTTATTATTGTATTTTAGAAATAAAAAATTCTGAAGAGGGCCCTCATGATTGGCCGAAACGTAAAAGAGTGTTATATTTTTCTTAGAAATAAAACACACATTAGTCAAAGAACCGTTATACCAAGAAATTATAATATATTATTTAAAATTAAGCGGTTAAGAAACTTAAATACGTTCTTTTGAACGTTATATATATAAATTAGTACTAGCCTAAGACCCAACTCGCTAACAAACGTAAAATGATCGGGAGAGTCTCCAAGTGAACGGCCGTTTAACAAAACCAAATCATTATCAAACATAAAACCCTATAGGGCAATTCCAGAAGGTTTCGATCTCGAGTCCCGAACCCTCCTGATCACATCTAACACCGTATCGGTAAATAGATCGGGTGTCAAGTGCTCAAGTTTCAGGTCACCTATTCGAACGTCGAAGTCACCACCGAGGATGAGGAGGCTCGAAGAAAATCTAGCGGACAAATTATTTATAACCATTTGTAAATTAATCAGGGTCGGTTTTAAATCCAGTTTAGGCGGAAAGTATCAAATAAACCGGACGCGATTTTATCAAGGTAAATATCCAATTTTCGAGGCCTCCAGTTCCTCGGAGTGTCCCAGCGGAGGCACTAAAGTTAAGAGACCGCCACTATGTCTACCTCTGTGACCAGAGCGTTTGCTAGAAGAAGGTATCCAGGTCTCAGAATAGTTGTAAATCGTATAATTACCCAATGATTGGTGCGGAGGAAGATTTCTAGGACCATATACATTCCAAAAAATAACATTGGGATGTGCAGCGTTGTTGGATGTGGGTTTCTTGACCTTACCCGGGTTCTTCGCCAATGGTGAGCTTGGGTTTTGTTGAGCGCAGAAACGTGGATGAGAGGTGTGCGTTTTAGATAAATAAGCTCTACTGGTGGTGTATCTCTCCATCGCTAATCGTTTTTTGACTGGTGGTCTGGATTGTAGTCAGCTTCCATGTGAGCTGAGATGGCATTGCTACTCATTGGGGAGGTAGAGGCGAACATCTGTCGAAAAGTTGTTTGTCATCTGACCAAGTGAGCCACTTTCCATCGATTTGGATATTCAGGCCTCTTCTGAGAATTGTTTTACGCTCATATTTAGCAGATCGAATAAGTTCGCGAGCATGGAAGTTGGTCTTGCGTTCCCGTACCGTGGGATCACTGTCGATGATAATTTGGCAGTTTGAGAGTGCTCGTCTTTTTTGAGACATAATTGTGGATTTATCGGCAGATGAGTTTAGCCTTTAGTTAAGGTTTGTTCGCGTTGGGCGGTACGTGCACAAGTGCAATCCTATTCGCCTTCTTGCCGGAGTGGGTCAGGAATCCCGAGCGAATGCTGAACTTCAAAAATGAAGTTCAAAAAAAATACAGTACTTTATTATCTGACTGTACAAATGCATAGATACAAAAAAAAGGAAAAAGTACAGAATTGAGGTATTCGCGAGCTTTTGAACGGTGCCCGATTTAGCGAACATTCTGATTGTAGCCGCTGCGAAAGCAAACTGAACAATAGCCGATTTTATCGAAAACGAAAACAACTTATAAGACGCTTACATGGTTATTGTATTCGATCGACTCGCTGTTTACGCGTAGCCGGATTACCTACCTCCGGCCTTGTTATAAACATATAACAAGGTTGAAATAGCGGTTCAAGAAATTGTCGACGCTGTCAACAACATTTTCATCCGTAATGAGACCGCGAATTCTGATATTTCTCTTCCTCAACGCTTGGTCTTTACGTTCGAATTTCGCTAGAGTGACCTTCATTTGGACATCCTTTTCAACTAATTTATTCTTATGATTCTCGAAAACTACGTCGAATCTCGAAATATCCTTTCTTCCACGTATTCTCGATAACATAAGGATGAGATTTAAGCAAAAAAAAATTTTCGATTTTTTCATCGATTTTCGCGGGAAGGTCCCCTTAAGTCGAATGCCATAAAAAACCCTTATCGCCTTACTCCGCTCAAGAATACCAGAAAATCATCGAATGTGCAGTTTAGAAAATACATAAAACTTAATGTAGAAATAATTTAAATTAATGGACACGTATAATACTAGAATATTAAATTAATAAGTATATTGTTCTAGAGAATAAATAATAGTACATTTAAGAATTCCTGAAGGAATTAAATCTGAGTTTCATTTTCCCTTTTTTTTTATTTAAACGAAACGAAACCATAATAACAATATCGTGTTTGAGCTCGTTTTAACGGTCATTTCAAAAGACGACCGAGAGCATAAACCAAATTTCGTTTCGTTCACGAATAAATAAATTAGAAATTGTTAGAAAGATTGGACGCAAATGGATGGTTTTATCATACCCCCGTAGTTACGTGGCAGTTAGATAACATTTGGACAACCAATGGCGGAAGCATTATGCGGAATGGCATTTAGCATCAAGATTTAGTGTGGACTTTAAACGTCTGAACTAATGGTCGAGGTTTCGAAAGCCAAAAAAACTTTGAACGTTTAAATTGCCGGTCGAGGGCTTCATCGAACTTTAAACATCTGAATAGGACGGTCGAGGTCCGTTAGGGAAATTCAATTCTTACTAAACAAGTCAGATTTCTTAAACATATAAATATGGCAGATTTATTTATACCTTTTTCCCCTTAATTAGTGGGTCGAGTTGGAGATAGGCAGGAGGCTCTGCGCCGACTCGCGGAAGATGCATAAGATCGGTAATATGTCCCTCGCCGGAAAGCGAATGGAAAGACCAAACACCAACGAAAATTATTCGCGTGGGCCAAGTCAAACAAGGAAAATACGCGGCCCCTTAGAATTACCGAAGACGTTCTCCTACCTCCGGGGACGATAGTTTCCTGCTACGTCCCTGCTTTTACAAAAATAACATACCGCCCCGATCCTCGGCTCCCAGTACCATTGTATACCGAATGGTATCCTATAGCCGAGCCCATCCACCGATATTCCCTTAAATTATTTCCCGAAACTATAGTAACGCAAAATGCAATCGATCTACGGTTGTCCTATCGTCTACGTCCTCTATAACCCAACCTTTCCTTAGTCATTCTAGTCAGTCATAGTCTGAATCTCGAATGTAGGCCATATTCCGGTAAATGGCTTCAGTGCCAAGACCAAAAAAGGCCACGGTTTAATTATGTTTATATTCACAATTATTATTTGACTCCGGACGTAACAACTGGTTCTAACTTTTTTCTTGGTACCTACATACAGGGCTTCACGCCCTGATGTTTTCTTCAACAAATCTGCGACGACAATAATAATTATCGCTCGCGACTGAATATTCGATTGCTAATTGGAGACTGAGACTATTAATATAACTTCAAAACATTTAATATTTTATGACAGTTATTTTTATAATTTTTTATTATCTTTAAATTAAATATCAGAGTGACTTTACAATGGCTAGGAGAAACGGAAGAAAAAAATTCGGTTCACACATTGACTTACTGTAGAATGATTAGTCAATGAGAAAACCGACATTCAGAAAGAGATTTTTTGTGAAAATCAAGATTCATATATGCAGAAAAATTGTAGCCTTAGTGGAAAAACTCCATCTTCTGGGTTGGATTTAATAATTCGCGGTTTCGACAGTAGGCACCGGTGGCAATGTCAAATATATGTTACAGTGATAATATTCCACTATTATGTAATCTGTTATTAAAGTGACATAATTGACTTATTTACAATGATGAATTGCTCTTTTATAAAATTCACCTTGCAATTATTAAATTAATTAAATAAATTAAATTATTAAATTATTACAAAATATAATATAACTATATAGACAATATTTATATAATATTGATTGTTAATTTCAGACCAACACTGTAAGCTCCGACGAGCATCAACCAATGCCACTCGACTCTACTGATCTTAAAGTAACTACCGAAGAAGGGTGTATCCAGCAGGAAACTCAGAACATTAGTAATGAGCGAGAAGTCGAGGACTCGCGCAGCCAAGGTATTTCCAAATCGGTTTAATTACTTATCAATATTATCTACTTTTGTAATTCATTTAATTAATATTTAACGACCAAATTTACAGTGTATGAATACTATACGAAACCACATTTTTTATATGGGCAGTTAGGGACGTAACAGTTTCTATAAAAGGAAAAATGTTCAATTTTCAATTTATTCCATTATTTTATGTTTTTTGCCCAACGTTTCGACATTTATTCATGTCCCATTCAGGGGTTGTAGCCTTTAATTTGTAATTCTCGTTATGGGGGAATATAATATTGTATTTTTTTTTTTTTTTTTTTTTTCTAAAACACACGATTTTCCGATCATAGCCTTCGAGCTGAATTATAGGTATTTCCAGTACACTCGAAATTGATACAATTCTCAGATTTTTTCTTTCATATATCGGTTGTATCTATTGTATGCATCTATTGTAGCGGCGAGATGGTCGTGCGTGCTAAGGCGTCAGCTTAGTTCGCACGAACTGAACGTCGCGAAGGTCCCGAGTTTGAATCCCCGTTTGGCAATGTGTTTCCGAATTTATGAAAATAAATATCGAAAATAAACATTGCTGGCGAAGGTACGAATTCGG
>JAPYZR010005033.1:0-11339 GCA_030522945.1 Trichopria nigra
CCCCCCACGCGCCCCCTTCGGGGGCGAAGATAGTATAGGGGATTCCCCGTTGCTTCGCAACGTTTTTCGGGACAGTCCCCAAACTGTACCAAAGATATAATTATATATATATATATATTGTAACGATTTTCTAACGATAGTATGACTAGAATCTTTTCAATAAGACGCTGTATATATATATATATATATATATAAAACATAACTATATATTTAGTACAAGAAACAATGCCGTTGAATCAGTTTTCGAAGGTCATATTTTTAAATATGATTTTTTCAAGAATTTTGAAAGATTACAGCCCATTGCGCGCGAGCCCGCAGTCAGATTTTGGCGAAGGATTCTTATTATTATATGTACATATGCAGTAGTCCCGCCAGTTTGGCGTAAATTATTATTGGTTGACTTTTTAAAAATCTTGTCCGTCATCTTGAATTACGAATTTTCAAAAAGCTTCGATTTCAGATATTCGTCGTGTAACATCAGCGATACACCCCATATGCCCCATATATACATACTATATTATATGTATGTATGTAAAAATTTATGGTTAAAATATATAAGGAAATATCCTAAAACTTTTGTATTCAACATTTTGAAAAAAAAAAAAAATTATATAGGTAATTCCTGCTCAACCGCTTCACCAAATGAATGTCTGTAAAGTTTATTATTATAAACACATTATTATTAATGTGTTTTTAAAAAGTTGCATGACTGCGCGATCGATGTTTATAAATTAAACGTTTGAAAATCTTTATATATAGACATTTGGTGCCGCCCAGCAAACACAAAAAAGTGACGGATAATGTAACGTTTATATTTTATATATAACTGTTACTTATTTGTGTTTGCTGGGGCGGTTATTGGGTGACGAGTTATATTATATACATCACCCATTGTTACACCGTTTTCTTGTCACATAATGCTCTGTTTTAAAGCCGGTTTGGAAATTATATATGAATGATGTACTTATCATTTTTACGTCTATTTAATTGAATGCGTGTCACACGCACACGCACTCGACCATTGCGTACATATATGTACATTATACCTGCTCGTGATGCATATGTGTATATGTACGTATACGCGTGAAACACAGGACGCCGGACTCCGATTGCTCCGATCCGCGGGCCCCGTGGGCTCGTGATCTCGACTGCTGCTGACTGCTGCTACTCGACACGACGGATGACGAGTGACGCGCGACAAAATTATGTTTATTTGCCGTGTTTGCAATGTAGATAATGACGATGTTGTCGGTACTTTTTCGCCAATTAAAAATTCTTCAAGTTTAGGTCCTTGAAACTTCCTATGGCGACGTGTGCAATTTCTTGAAAAGCTAAATGATGAATGATAGGTTACTTGAAAGTATATATCTTACATTGTAGTTTGACATCCTGCTCACAATAGATCTATTTATCCATCATACATTCTTTCTTCAAGTGTCATAAAAATACTGCTAAATCATGAAGGTTCGAAAAAGAGTTGCAGTGTTCGTAGCAAGTGTATTATTAACAGCCTGTTTGTTTATCTATTTAATGTTGGATATATCCCTGTTCCCACAAGCTCTTGAAACCAGAGCTTCCATGAACGATGTAAGATATGAAATTTATATTATCTTTTACCATTTCTGGCAAAATTATAAATTGATTTACCTTTCAGAATCAATGGGTGCATTTTGAAAATAGATTGTTGAAACTTGAGAAAGACATCGATCGTCAGCAGCGAATTATGAATGTCTTGCACAAGAATGCACGAGAAAAAACTTCTGGATTGGATGACACGTTAGGCATAAAACGCAAGTCTTTTCCGTATTCATCCCTAACGACGTGTACATTTGATGCTCGACAAGTTCCACAAGTAGATGTGCAAATGTTAGATATATATAAACAGTTAGAGTTTGACAATCCAAATGGGGGAGTTTGGAAGCAAGGATGGAATATTAAATACAATGAAAAACAGTGGCATCCGAATCGTAAACTGATAGTATTTGTTGTGCCTCATTCACATAATGATCCTGGGTGGTTAAATACATTTGAAAGATATTATACATTTCAAACCCAGAATATATTAAATAATATGGTCACAAAGCTGGCAGAGGATCGACGGCGTAAATTTATCTGGGCTGAAGTTTCCTTTTTTGAGCTATGGTGGGAAGATCAATCTAAACCTACCCGTGATTTAGTAAAACGTCTAGTACATGACGGGCAATTAGAAATTGTAGCAGGTGGTTACGTTATGCCCGATGAATCAGTGTCGCATTGGATGGCCCAGTTAACGCAGTTAACGGAAGGTCACCAATGGTTAAAAACGAATCTTGATTACGTGCCTAATACAGGATGGGCCATTGATCCGTTTGGTCTGTCACCAACGATGCCATATTTATTGAAAAATGCCGGCCTTGAAAATCTTGCCATACAACGGATTCATTATTCTGTAAAAAAGAAATTAGCTAAAGATAAAAATCTGGAGTTTCGTTGGAGACAATTATGGGATAATGACGGAACAACAGAACTCTTTACTCATGCGATGCCGTTTTATAGCTATGACATACCGCACACTTGTGGCCCAGATCCTAAAGTTTGCTGTCAATTTGACTTTTACCGTCTTCCAAACTTTGGACTTACTTGTCCATGGAAAATTGCTCCGAAAGCTATTACTCCGGCGAACATCGTCGAGCGTGCCACCACATTGTTGGATCAGTATCGTCGGAAAGCTCAACTCTATCGATCCAACGTTGTTTTAATTCCATTAGGTGATGATTTCCGGTATTCGCATGTCACGGAATGGGATGCACAGTACAGCAATTATCAGAAATTATTCGATTACATGAATAACAATCCACAAATGAATGTCCAAATTCAGTTTGGTACTCTTTCCGACTATTTCGATGCGGTACATAGTTCAAAGAATTTAGCGGAATTTCCTTCGCTAAGCGGTGATTTTTTCACTTATGCCGATAGAGATGACCACTATTGGAGCGGGTACTATACTTCACGACCATTTCATAAAAGACTAGACCGAGTATTACTACATTTATTAAGAGCTTCCGAGCTTTTAAATACAATAGCATGGACGAAAGGCAATAGTCATTTGGTAGAAGGAAGTTTGTATCGCAGATTAAGCATGTCAAGGAAATGGCATTCGTTATTCCAACATCACGATGGTGTAACAGGCACAGCTAGAGATAACGTCGTGGTTGATTATGCTCAAAAAATGATTACAGCTTTGAACAACTCGGCACATATTCTTCAGCAAGCGACCGTTCATTTGCTAAGGACTCCACAAGGGACAGCTATTGATACAGAGTCTTTATATTTATCATTAGACGAACATCGAGCGCACCACACGAGTGCTGGAGAAAAATATGTAATCTCTCTTGGGGATGATTATCCATTAAGGAAAATTATACTCTTTAATTCTTTATCGAGACAAAGGACTCGAGTTATGAGTCTTTACGTATCGACACCGTTTGTGCGAGTTACTGATCGGATGGGGCAACCTGTGCAATGCCAAATCTCACCAGTTTGGGTAGGCCCTGCAGCTCTCTCTGCAGCAAGATACGAGCTCTCTTTTCTAGTCACTGTACCTGCTTTAGGTATTACTACGTACATAATTCACTCGTTGCATGGAATGAGTTTACCACCGTAAGTAACTTTATTCTTTAAAGTATAATTTTTATTAGTCATATTTCCCTTATATGGAATATCGACCTAGTTTCGCCCAGTTAACTATGACTTGCGTGAATAATAAAATTTGCAATTTATTAAGATGAGATAAAAAAATATCCTTTTAAAAAATGTTCTATATAAAATATATATAATATTATCTAGTATTTTGGAACCGTATATAGTAAAACGCTCAAACATTCCGGATGTTTACCAGTTTGTTGTAGTGAGATTCGGCGTAATTTGAGCAATTTGCCGAATGTCGTGAAAAAAAGCAGACGTATCTACTGTTGTGTTTTATCTGGGAAGTTATCTTGGTTGAAATTACCTGGTTGAACAATTAATCGAATTACAAAATGAGTTTCTAGTTTATATTAGTTATAGGAAATAATTAATATAGTCAGCATTTTATGTACTGTTTAATCCGACCAAAATCAAACTATCCAAGTTTCTTTTAAATTATGTTTCTCATGAATTATTTATATATTAAATTAGAATATTTATATATTACATTAGATTTCACATAAAAATAAAAAGGAATTTGACGATTCTTTATTGAATATAGACGCAATAATGAAAACATGATAAAAAAGACCTAAACTTATAAAGACCTAAATGTACTTAATACGAGTAGTTGTAATGGTTAGAGATTTTAATTGGATTGCGTCGTCTTAAGTTGTTTTGTTTTTCAATTAAATTACAGAGAAGTGCATCTGGCAAACGTGACAGTTTACAATACAGTCCTGCCGATATCCAGCGTCCCTGGTTTCAGTAACATTCAAACCGTTCCTTCGACTCAGGAATTTTCAATCAGTCAGCGTCCAGAGCTCTCCGCGGCTTTTGGGAAATCAGGCCTATTAAAAGCTCTACGAATCAGTGACACCACTTTTCCAGTGCACTTAGAATTCGTTAAGTACGGCACCAGAGGCGCCGGACAAGATAAAAGCGGCGCATATCTGTTCCTTCCGGACAAGCCAGAGCCTGACCCGCTACATGTAGCCAATGATCGAATTGTCCATTTGGTTATTGGACCCATACTCTCGCGGGTATTCGTGGATTTACCACACGTCAAGCACATTTGTACACTGTTTAATTCAACTGGAGGCGACGGACTTGGTTTGCATATAATCAATCAAGTTGACATCACAGAGACGCAGAACTTGGAGCTTGCGATGCGTATTGATACGGATATCAAATCCAATGATCAGTTCTTCACCGATTTGAATGGATTAAATGTAAGTTTGAACTAACTATTACAAAACGTAATATTGCAATAAATAATAATTTGTAATGGAAAATTCAATTGTTCATTTAGATGATCAGGCGTCAAAGATTTTCTAAAATCCCTTTGCAAGGAAATTATTATCCTTTGGCTGCCGCAGGCTACATAGAAGATAGTCGTGTTCGAATGACGATAGCGACTGCGCAACCGCTGGGTGCAACATCAATGGCCTCGGGACAATTTGAGGTAAATAATTTTTTATGGAATGCAGCTACGAGGAATTAATTTTTGAATGGCAGTTGCAGTTGTAGCAGTTGCAAAAAGCTGTTTAAAACAATTCGTGCTTAAATTGATGATTTATATGGGAATTCGGACGTTTTCCCGCTCCGATCATTTTCCTTTTTTCACTAGGGCAATGGCTTAGAGTTGGATGAGCGATTGTACTGGGTTTGAATTGATTTAAACGGTTTAGCCAGTATAATATCTTTAAATGGCGTCTGAGTATAATAGATTGATAAGTAGGTATTACTACATGCTTATGTCAATGTTCAAAATTTTCTATAACCATGTAAATTTTTTGTACAACCTTTTTATATTCTATCGCCTAAATTGTTTCTGCAGCCGCGCATTTTTATCCTTAGTCATCGTAAATGTTACTTTTGAGATTATCAAAGATTTTAGATTACATTAGTCTAAATTACATCTAACTGTTCTCGCTTCTTGACCAATTGTCTTATATTTTTTAATTATCTGTATATATGAAAGGTTGAGTTTTTTCTTCTTCTACTGACTAAGATAGAAAAGAATAAAACGAAACATAACGCAAATAGGTTAATTCATCAACCCCTAAGAGACAGCGAAATTTAGAATTTATGGAAATGATTCGGAGTTACGAAGTTGGCAAAATGATTGATGTTCTGTTTGATTCGGAACGGAGATACTTCGTCGCTTTACTTTCTCTCCATGTTTTCGGCTTAAGAGCGCTTATCTGTATGTTTAGTCATAAACAATTAGCAAAAGAAAATTTCAACAAAGTTACTATATTTTCATAATTAGAGCTTTTAGTGATGACAGTTAGTTTATAAACAATTACGATAATTGCGAGGCATTGTAACATGATGGAAGCACGACGTTATCCGCATGCATACACTATGAAGAGTGCTGCCCATGCACTATATGTTTGTTTAAACGTGTGATTTAAAGATATTATAACATGAATTCGATCACAAATTTTCTTATGTATTTAATGATGAATAATTTCGATGAAACTTACAATAATGGCAAACAGACATATGATATACTTAAAACCAACTGCTTGAAAACACCTAAAGTTTAAGGTATGCTTTTAGATGGTTAACGCATAAAGTACATTTTTTTGCAGATAATGCAAGATAGGAAATTGGTCCAAGACGACAACCGGGGATTGGGTCAGGGCGTGACCGATAATCTGCCGACGAGTCACTTATTCTTCCTGGTCCTTGAAAAAAAACGCGAATCTTGTTCTTATGCTACCCACCCCGCGGATCACCCAGCGGGTCAACTGTCCGTCGCTGGTCAAGTCGCTTTGGACGAGATTCTCCATCCAGTGATTGCACTGCATCCTCTATCCACTCTGGACTTTGAACTCAGTGCAAGCTACTCGCCCGTTATCGGCGAAGGTTTACCAGTTGATCTGAGTCTCGCGAGTCTACGCGTGATCCCGATTCCTGAGGGTGCTGGAAAGGGCGTTGGCGTCGTATTGCACCGACAGGCCTTGGATCGCTGTTGGGGTGATGAAGCAACGAGTCGTCGATTCCCGGTGTCGAATAGTGGTGAAGTTGACCTCGGCGAACTCTTCAGCCATGTACGCGATTGGACCGTGAGTGAAGCGCCGCTTACCTTCACCAGCGTTGGAGCCACACGTAAGCCACAGACTGTTGGACTCTGTCCTCAACAAGTGTCATCGTTCTTACTTCATAGAACCGAATTCTAAACGCGCTTTTATTGTATCATCACGAGTTGGACGACAGGTTAGGCGTTGCAGATTCTGCTTACTGAGGATCGCATAGTCTAACTTATCAGACGCTGGAGGACTGGTAAGGTCCACCTTGTATCTGAAATTGTAATAGTTTGTTGATAATGTAAACATTTTTCATTTTTATTATATTTTCATCTATTATTTATTGTAATCTGTAATGGGCATTTAAAGCAGACATATCAGTAATGTCAATTTCTAATTAGTGCAAGTTGATGACGATCGAAAAACAATTTGTCTTCCGGTAAAGACAGCTAACAAGATGAAGTAGGAAAAGAAGTTTCATGAATATTTCCAAAATTCAAAGAAAAGATAGAAAATATATTAAAATAAAAAGCATTATTGGCAGAAGCTTATAACTCAAAAAATCTCAGCAAAATCCGTTCAAAATTAAACAAAAAATTCCTAATCAATTTTGCAAAAAATTTCTTTTAATATTCTTAAAGATGCCTAAAAGCGCCCTATAGAGCCCCAATATACATATAGTATATTATGTATCAAGGGCCAAACTATCGACAATCACACTGGATTGGAGATGGATATTTCGCACGTTATACATACGATATTTTTTAATACAACGGACGTGAAATCGAAAAAGCGCCCGTATTGTTAATAAATCATTTGGATATACTCTTGAGTCTGTTTTTTAGATTAGAAATTGACATCATGAAAAGGTCCACTTTAAATGTGTCTTAACGCGTCTTCTGAAAGAGAATTCCGTGCAATTTGCATACGTGAAGATATGGATAATTGATTATAAAACAGGTGATAACTAACAAATGGGCCTACTCATTTTTAAAATACTAAATTATTAAATGCAGGAATAATATTGTTATGTAATGTTTTTTATACTTAAAAAAAAACTTTTTTAGATGGAATCCATTTTTCAGAAATTGTAAAAAATTTCGTCCTGAAATGAAGTTGAGTCGATCACCTTATAACAATTTACATTTACACATTGTAAATAGATGTCATGTAGTATTAAAAATATCAAAGTGATTTACGTATTAGCAAAATATTTTTGCATGTATTATTGCCAATTTCACCAACTTATAATCTAAAGTGGGACCAGCTCCTTGTCGAACTTGATCAGATAAGAGTAATGACGAAATCGTATTTCGCAGCTGGGAACGTCGTAACTGATCTCAAGCATACCTGATGTTACAGAAAATGATTTGTAGAATGTCTTAATAATTGAAATTTTAAAATGATGTAAATTGCAAATGTAAATGTTTAGTTCACTAATGTGTTATTGTACATGTAACTCTTACTATTTTAAACTTAATCGTAAAAATTTGTGTTTTGTTTGAAATTTTGTAAATTTCAATAAAGTATGCCATAACATAAAATTACATTTTAGTGTACATATTATCTTACCCAAGCACGCGATAGAAGAGGACAGCCATTGTATTATGCTTAAAAACTGTTAGTATGACTTTTTGCATTTCATTGTTTGCTGCTATTGTTTCAAGGGCTTTCATCATGAATCGTCCTAAACCCTTTCGTCTTGCTGATGGCTCTAATTGCAATTCATAACTGCACAATAATAAACAAGAATATTTTAAACTAAATTTATGTACTGGTTACTAACTATATTAATTGCATATTCATTCCAACTTGTGTACGTAGTATATGCATTCTAATGTTCCTGAAGTTCGGATAGCTCGAGTTGAACGAAAATTTGAAAAAACTAATGATTTATTTTTAAATTACGATGAATTTTGAATTTCCAAGCATACGACATACTGCGTATAGCGAATATGTGATTGACATGAAGGTATTATTACGAGTTTTTCAAAACCAAAAATAAAAAAATTTGTCCAAAATTTTCATTCAACTTGAAAAATGCGTATTGAAAGAATACACTGGATTTCGGGCAACCAAAGTTACCAATCAATCTTACTTAAATCTAAGTAAGCAAAATATCACCTAAATCTTATAACTCTTGATAACGGATATACACTTTGGTTTGTATATAAATGTATAATTGCAATTATAATAGTATTCATTTATAATTTTACCAGTATAATACTTGTATTCCATTGTCCAAATCAAATCTAAAGTGAGAAAAGCCAATGTGTTTCCCTTCGCTGGATGCGATTAAATACCATGCACTTTCTTCTGTAAGTTCTTCTTTCTTGGCTTCTTCATGCCATCCCCAACTTGAATGTTCATACATTAGCTGCATATTACTTTTCATCAGATCGAATATCCAATTAACAGTATTAACAGGTACATCTTTTATACGACTACAAGTCAGTTCAATAACTGTACCATCCTTTGCTGTGTATTTCTGGAATATTGGTAAAACAGCAAGTGGATCAATCAAAGAATTTGCATTAGCGACAACTTGTATTGCGGCTGCTGCTTGCTCTGCCTGCAGCTGACGTCTCGTCTTGTGAACTTTTTTCTGAAATAATCAAATACAATTTATTGAGACACGTCAATTAATCAATGACGTTCACAAAATTTTGTCAGCTTATGCAGAACATAATGATTAAAAATTTACACTTTTTCAGCATACTTTACAATTTATAATATTAACTTTTATAAATTTTAACTTTTAATTTAACTGGTGTATAATTATACTTCATCGTACATAATCATTACATGATAATCCAGAAAATATATTTTTATATGATTTGAAAAAGGCTGTATGTCCTGGTCAAAATCAAAGTGGTCACTGGTTCAATTTACATTTACGCTACATCTCGAATACACGTGTACAGCGTTTAAGTTAGAGATTAATAACAATTTTTAAATTTCATACTATATGACTTGGATTATGTATATTCAAAACTCATATTAAAATACTACATTTGTAGTAATAACTTTACTCTTTTGCTGTTGATAAATACTTCATTAAATCTGATTAAATTAATAAAATTACTGTACTACATTCATGTTGATGCATTTTGATGTGCTTCTTCGATGGCTACCACTACTTAATTAATGTAGTACAGAATTGGTTTTGCTAGGAAGGTGGTATGGTTGACCATTTAATAAACTAGGTTTATTAAATTATTTATTAGACATGTATTCTGTAAGACATCTACTTTTTATACTTTTTTATATTTCTGAATCTAAGCTTTTTAATATTTCTACCTCTATCGTAATATTTGCGAAATATGAATTTTGAAGAGAACACATTTTAAAAAGGTCCATCAACATTGCTGAAATGTAATCCTAGTTTATTAAATTGTCAACCAGATCATCTCCCTACTAAAACTAATTGTGTAATATTGAAGTATTTTAACAAAAATTATTATATATTATGCCACATTCATTGTACATTTGTTTCCAGTAATTTTTGTTACATTCTCAACTTTTAATAAATTTGAATCACATATTATATTGTGTAATACATAAATATGTACTTCTTGAGAGAAGTAGGCTCCTATCTACATAAAACATTGTATGTAAGCACTTAAAATATATTTCTTCATAAATGATATTTTTATTACCTTCATGTCGAAAATTCAAATTTCAAAATTCACTACTTCGTCTGACCTATGGTAATGGTACGGGTCGAATTAAAAGAATTAACAACAATCGGTGCTGCTCGTTACTGCGGTAGGAATATATGTATGTGGATATATTGCAGTTGGGTTATTATTTATTATATATACGCGGGAAATACTCATAATACATATGACACAAACGACATATGCATAGAAATGCACATGTGTGTACATATATGTGGCATGATGGAGCGCGCCCAGCAAACCCAGCAAACGTGAACTGTAAAATTACATTAGCATTGTTCGTTTTGCAATACCTGGATTGCTCCGAGTCGCTCCATTTTCAATATTCGTCATGGGTCATGTTAATAAGACCCCCTGTCGGCGGAATTGGAACTTGCCTAACGGGGGTACACGTACGTTGGAATATATTTGTATTCACTCAATGCAAACACAATCAAACGTACGTGTACCCCCGTTAGGCAAGTTCCAATTCCGCCGACAGGGGGTCTTAACATGACGAATACATATACAGATATACAAATTACAATGTTTATTGGCAACCTAACCTAACTTTGATTTAGAGCGATTTGGAGCGACGCCGAATACAAAACATACAAAACAATGCTATTGTACGTCAAAATGACTTCATTTCGATCCTTTCCAACAGTTTGACGGCTTTTTGACGTCGTTGTATAATTCGTGCTATCTGGCTGGGCGGGCATCCGCGTCACCCCTGGTCACCCCTAACCACAACTTGTAGGGAGATCGCTCAGTTGCTCAGTTCCCGGCGTTTGGAACGTGCCTCTCTGCGACGTTGCCAATTCCAATTCGTCGAATACCGATCGTCTTCTGTCGGCAGAAGGTTATATAAGGTTATATACAGTGTTGTAAACAATCTAGATCAAATGATCTAGATCACGTGATCGAGATCAAATTGTATGATCTATGATCTGATAAAGATCATATTTTCGGTTTTGAT
>JAPYZR010005034.1:0-23632 GCA_030522945.1 Trichopria nigra
GCCTAGAGACTGGTCAGTTTCCACATCTAGTGCCCAGTTATTATCAGGGAAAACTTGACAGTCCCTTATTTTTACCTAGATTCAATTTCTACCTGGGAAATAACACCATAATTGTAAAAAGGCACGAAATTTGTTTTCTTGATAATTAATGATTTACTCATTCATTTTCATCAATACAGATTTCGAGCGTGTTTGATATTTCTAACACGATTTGATATTGCTCAATACGGAAACTTTACTCCGTTTCGCCAATTACGTTTGATCAAACTGCTTTTGAGTAAAATGATAGCATTGCGATACGGGCAACTTATCCGATACGGTAATGTGCTTATGAATCGTCTAATTTGCTCGGCATTACCGACACGGTATTGCCCTCTCGACGAAAAATATTTCATTTTCCTTTATAAAATATCGCCAGCTAACGTCTACGATTGAAAAGAAACGAATCTCCCTTAGAAAAAGGTTTCCTTTTATTCAGACCTTTCAGAAAGACTTATCATTTATTGATAGTTTATATCAAGTGTACCGTATATCAATTACTTCTATCCTGCGATAATAAGTTTTTTTTTTATATATTAATCAAGTAATTATGATTGAATCCTACTATTGCTAGGAAGATATCTAATTGGTCCACTTTGACTTTATGTCTATTTCTTATTGATTACTCGAACGATTCCATAATTGTCTTACTTATTATTATCTTTCTTGATACTCAATCGTGATGTTTCATATTTGTGCTTTTTTGAACGAGAAGTCATATTAATACTTTGAATTATAACTGAAGAAAGGGATTTTTTGTAAATATTGTTATTCCCGCTTATCATGTAATCTCGTTGAAACGTTACATTATATCAGTTTGTTGACAAAAATTTATCGTTACATGGCAACGGTACATTATTGTCTGCGAAACGTTTCACTGTTGCATGTGATAAATTCAATGTCTCGGGGACGTCTATAAATGAAGTCGTTGTAACGTTTCAAAGTTACCATGACGTAGAAAACATACCTGAATGGTTATTTTGAAACGTTTTGCATAACACGTTTCAATAACGTTTATAAACAATGTAAAAAGTAACAGAGATGAGGTTTAAGTAGAGTTATTACACTCACCCATAAACTTTTAAAGTCCAATGTTTCATTGTAACGTTTCTGTGGTAGAACATTCACCGAATCCAGAACAATTCAGATTATAAATGGAAATAGTTTTTATGAATCAAACATTAGAATGTTACACGGATGCAATGAGACGTTTTAGTATAACGTTTTTGAAACTGGAAAATGTTTAAGATTGCGCGAAATGTACACACCAGTTTCTCGAAATCGAAATATTGATCCTTAACAGCTCATGAATATTTGATAAAAGTAATTTCTTTTGATTTTCACCACAAAATCGGTATTTTATACGTAAAAAGGGTCCAATAAGCATCATTAGAATTAATTGTACGAAGATAGAAAAGTAACAGCAATACTTGCAAACATTTCCATTTGAATTTACAATTACGCGTATTTGTTTCCCTTACACAAATCGGGAAGATGGGCGAAGAAGAGGTTTAAATAGGCAATGGTCGACAGAAACCCAATTACGATAGAATGAATTAAGTCGAACGATCGAAAAGGAGACGAGGGTGTCGAGAGAAAAAGTCGCGACTTATATTTCATTAGTGAGACCAGAGCTAATCCCGACCCAGTTATACTCTCACGAGAGACCGTTCCGTTTCCTTTTTTCTGACTTTCTTTCTCTCATTTTTTCCTACCAATCTCTCTCCCACTCTCTCTCTCTCTCTCTCCCTCTCTCATTTGCCATCGCAGCCGCGCGTCTTGCCATTTCAAGCGTTTAATGTATTCCGGTATTGTTATTCGTACTCCCTCTTGCCACTCATTAGGGAATCCGTTTGCAACTCCCCGTTTTTAAACGCTTTATATTTACAATTCAATTTGCTTTATACTGCCGAGCCCACTCCGTCGCGATTCCGCGTCAGTAGGACGGGGTGCAGATAGGGAAAAAAGAGGTGAGGGAATAATGCAAGTGGGATACCCCGGGGCCGAGAAGATAATTTCTTTCCGGTTATCCAAATCCTAAGATTTGTTTCCCTGACCGTCTTCCTGGTGTCATTTTGGTTTTCTTCGTCCCCTTCGTTTTTGTGTGCTTCCGATTAAAATGCGGTATCCGTCTTGTGCCCCGAACTGCGGCGAATCTCCAGTATTCCGTTTCGCATTTTATTATCCCGTAACTCGCTTATATTTATTCTTGCATAATGCCACGTGATTTTAGCTAGATGGCGAACTGCGAACGAACACTCCGTAGAGGAGGAAATACTTTGGCGTGATTAAATTAGTAATGCATTAAGACGGGTAAAAATAAAAATTTGCAACTGCTGGCTCTTCCCTATTTCTTATACTGCCAATTTAAAGATTCGTCGGTTTATAGGCAAATGAGCAATATACACGACTGAAACTTCAAACTGTGATATCCGTGCGTCGTTTGTACCGAATTAATTATGCTAACCAATGAAATCACTTGTACTCTTAGACTGGTAATGGGGGAACTCGACTACTGATCGTTGTTGAGTGAACAATGGAGAAGCCTTGCGTAACGGAACAAAAGTATTGCGGGAATACCTACAACTGCAAATTACAATTGTCATGTTTTACACCGCTA
The DNA here is from genome assembly GCA_030522945.1 of Trichopria nigra. Classification (NCBI taxonomy): domain Eukaryota; kingdom Metazoa; phylum Arthropoda; class Insecta; order Hymenoptera; family Diapriidae; genus Trichopria; species Trichopria nigra. The sequence goes on from JAPYZR010005034.1 coordinate 2,660, forward strand.
CGCTACATCGAATTGCGGTACACTTACAAGACGTCCACATTTTGAATTCCGCATTATTTCTCTCCTAATAAAATATATATGTATTCATATAGTCGGAGAGAAAGTCACGATTGTCTTTTTATACCGTTGTCAGATTTCCTTGATCGGATTGCTATAAAAGGATGTACATTATATATTCATCCCCCTACAAGAGCTCGTAGTACCCTCTTTTAAACTGTGTCGTATACATCCCATGCGGTGAAGGGAGAATATGATCGACTAATTTCACACTGAATTGCATTACGTGTTGATTTCCAATAAGCAAGTGATACCTGAAATTTTGTGTAGAATTGTTATATGTTTTCAAACACTATCACCACACACAAACACAAAGAATATCGGATATATATATATATATATAGCGAGTATCTTTTTACTTAATAATACTTATTCATTTCCGCTATATTATTAATTATTATGTAAAATATTATGTCTGCATAATAATTTACATGTATTTACATAGGTAACTGAAATTACCGAGTTATACATGATTCAATTTATTCCTACCAAGTTACATTGTAATTTTACAATTTCATGCCAGAAAACACAATTTTCAGTGGATTTATACAATGAACAGAATTATCAACATACTCACTTTATAAATATACGACATGGATGAAAATTTATATTATTGATTTATTGCAGAAAAGTGCGATTATGTAAAATAACGCTTCAATTCAATTTTGCCTGAATGATTTTTTACAACATACATATTCTTTTATCCGCCGAACACGTATACCTCTCAGATCATATTTTATTGCATAAAGTCACGAGTTTTCCAACTTCAGAAAAGTTCCATTGACTTAATAGAATTTTCTATGTCGATTTTTAAAAATCAAATTTGTATTTTTTATATATATTTTTTTTTTCATCTCAACATGACCTTAAGTTAATTCTTTCAGGAGCCAAATAATGAATATGTCCTTCCACTATAAGATTTTTATGGTTCAGAATGGCGGATTCAAAAATACAAGTAATCGCTCTTCTGATAATCGATTTTCAGCGATTTCCGTGTGTTTCATCGAATTATAAAATAAATAGGATTCATTCGCCATATTAAATTCGCCATTTTTAATTCTGCAAACCTGAAAGCCGATTCGTAATCAACGGCTCCAAAATACCAAATTTTGTCGTGTGATAGAATAACTTTTTTATTTTGGTCCGGTATTGTGAATCCGCCATTTTGAATTTCGTAAGACTGAGGACAGATTCGTAATCATCGATGAACCCCCAAGAACTAAATTCCATTAGACTTTTTCTATATATTTGTGATTAAATGCTAGCAATATTTTGTTTAATTCGTAATTTCGCATTGAATAAAAATCTTTAATTATTCAAAGTTAAAATTGTTAAAGAAAAATATAATCGAAAAATAAATAAACATTGATAGAAACTATGCAAAATAACAGTTATAAAACCATTGCATAATTGTTGCGTAAATGTTACAAAGTTGTTACAATAACGACATAATTTCCAAATTATATGGCTCTGGGACTTCAAGAAAATTAACGTAAAAATGTATTTACATCAGATACTTAGTTGGGTAAAACTCAGATTTCATAGAATATCAGATCATTCCATCGAGTGGACTTGTGATTCTTCAAGTTATTTCACAATTTACGATAAGGACCAGATTCTCTAATTCAGATATTATTTGACAGGTATACTAGTCCTTGAACATGAATCCCATTTTCTTGTATGAGGCCATATGCCCTATAAGTAGTTGTTTTATCCACATATTGCATTAACTGAAAATATGTAAATTATTGAATTACATAAATATTCTTAACGATGAATAATCGTTCACTAATGGAACCGCTGATTTTAACATCGTTTTTGTGTATTTCTGATACAGTATCACCTCTCTAAACGTCGTGACTGCAGAACTTCATTTCATTAAGGCAAGTGATGTGCTGCATAATTATTATATGCCAGGTTGAGTTAGAAGTTTGAAATTGCATTTCCAAATACATATCTGCATTTGCAATTCAGATTCTAAATTATTGATTTTCAAAATTTCTAAATACTGCATTTCAGTGAAGTTGTCGTCGTTTTTATGAACTTTTTTGTGAATCTGTAATTTAATGAAAAAACATAACCCGTTCAGTGCTTGAATAATGCATTCATTTTAACCATATATAAAAAACATATACATAAAAGAAAGAACACATATGCGTACCGGCATAAAACGCCTGAGCATATTGGGAAGGTAAGACTGGAAAACATGAGGACAACAAGTGTACTTTATTAAATAAGAGTGTCTTTTTCACTCTCATATATTATAGACGTATCTCACTGGAGAAGAGAAATTCGTGTCACTACCTAATTAGCACTGGATATCTGTAATTCGTCCAATTTTGGTTTATTCGTCCATGGACGAAAATTTAGCACATATTGGGTATTCATATAAATACCAATAATGGACGTCCGGATTCGTACGTACATTAGACGACCAATATATGCGTCCAGTTTTTGTCCATTAGACAACCTCATAATGTTTACTTTCATTATACATTCACTACATGTTCATTATACGTTCATTACGCAGAATGGACATTTGACGTAAATTGGATATCCAATAGAGTCCGCTCTTGATACACTTGAGCTACTTGGGCGTATAAGGGACCATGCTTAATGTCCAAATTTTGTCCAGAAATCCATGGACCTATACATCCACTGTATCACCATTATATTTGTGAATATCTAATAAAATGTCGCTTGTGGCTGGTAGGTTTACAACAATCGAATTCAGTCGCTTGTACACATGATACAAATGATTATTTCTGTACAAGTGCATTTTAATTTCAAGATAGCGACATTATTCCAATTACGTTCTTGATATAATGTATAATAGCGATAATAAGACTTGATTACTTTATCAATCTCTTAAGGTTCCATTTTCGTAAATAAGAAAAACGTCGTGAAAAAGGTCGTTTCGCTAATTAAAAATGAACGCGACAATGGTATTCTCATATCACTTTCATGGGATGAAAGCACAAAATATGCCAATTCTCTAAAACGAACCTGAAGGAATCTGTCTTGAAGTAGTGTACACGCCACGCGTGTGTCGAGCGCCAGTTTCCAGATGAAAATCGCTGGGGTAGGAACGAGCAGGCCGGTAGTACTATCGTAGCATGTGAAAGCCTAGGGACGGAGCGGGGTCCCCGTAATCCGCTGATGGACGCATTTACTGATTACCCAAACCCCTCCGTCGCCCCTGAAAGCTCGAGCTTATATTTCTTACTACGGGGTGTTCCGCTACTATTACGCCTGAGGAGGATAGTTACTTTTCAAGGTAGTTCAACAACCTTGTACAAGTTGGATCATAATCCCAAGATTACGTTTCACTAGATGGCAATTTTCAAACTGATATTGTGGCATGAAAACATAAAATACCTCACACTCTTTACATTTTTCTAATTTTAAATATTTTTTTTTTTTTTTATTTTCGACTCAGGTGATGAAAAATCTTGTTAGAAAATGCTCATTTGTGAAAAGTGCTTTATGTTTTTACGGACGAATTTCTTTCAAGATTATTTATGCATATAGCTTTTTCATCGGTAGCCCTGATAATTCATTGCAGATAGCTGTGAAAGAAAACACGAGAATACCATTTGCCTTGCTATTGACTCGTGATACTACTGCGCAAACAATTTAATAACTTCAGTTTTGATCGGCAAGTGCTTTCTCGTGTTGTGCGTTACGTCCTGCAAGCCCTATTTCATATGTACTTTAACTTCATGCATCTAACGAAACTGCATAGTTACGCCAATCGATTTTCCCGGAATCATATCGGTTTTAAAATCGCCGATGCACGAGGACAAACAACGTAATACATCGTCGATATTCCTGATGTTCGCACGCCAACGGGTGAATTCTGTTATCAATATTTAATAGCGTTAAAAATTGCACTATACGTAATTGGAACAAATTTTATTACGACACGAACGATTCTTAAAAATATCGTAAAAATTTATTACGTATGTATATGTGTATATTTGTGTGTTTATCTAAGTAAGTCTATACATTTCTATACACTTCTATACATTTTATAAAATCTATAAAAATCTAAGCATATATTACAAAATTTGTTATATATGGCAAATTTAATTTCAATTATCCCCTTTAGAAAAAATAACACGTTCAAAGTCCAAATCGGTCATTACGCACCGTTTGAAGTGAACAGCATTTTTCGATATTTATTATATATTATAGGGACAAAATGATATTACAAAATATCAAATAATTAATGTAACAATGGGTATATAGTTGAAAAAGTAAATGTAGTTCAATTTTATTCCTAAATAATGCATATATTTGTAAAAAGCGTCGAGTAATATTAACGACAAAATAATACAAATGGACGGAAATAGAAACGACATCAATTCATAAAAACTAAAAATAATAAAGTTTACTAATTGAAATTTATTAGGTGTAAATAAAAAAGAACAAGAAGTAAATTTTGTACAAGAATTTTTGTACAAACTTTACGAAAAAAAATGTAACGTCGACAAAAAAAAATAATCTAAATGATAATTTTAAATAACAATGATAAACTAAATCATACATAAATCCAAATATTACAAAGAGAAATTGTAAAAAGAAAAATTGATTCAAATGAATTGAAAAGTATGATCATAATATTATTAAAGAAAATTAACTAATAAAACAGTAATGTAAAAAATAAACATTTTTTTTTTAGAATTTATGAGTTGTAAGAAATTTTTACTCTTATCGTGTTTAAAAAAAATAGTTCTAGTTTTAGAGTTACAGAAGAATCCTAAAATTATTCAACAAAATTTTAAGGATCACCATGTTGAATTTTTTATTCTGGACCCCTGCATATATCGTTAAATTTAGGACTCGGAAACACTTCTGTGTTGAAAATGACATGTATTTATATAGACATTTTAAATCTAACCTTTTTTTTCAGTCGAGAAGAAGAGATTCATTTATTACAAATAATTATTTATGCATTTTTAAGCACTGATTTTAGACCTATTCTGAAAGAATATTAAATTTCACTTCGCACATCCTGTGCTGGAAATTTTCTTTTGTGTAGATAAAATGAAAAAAAAAACTGGCTGAAAATTAATTGAAAATTGACATTTGATTCTTAATGGGTTAATTAATATTTTTTAACTTTCAATTACATCATTTTCATGCGATCAAGGATTTCAATTACTTATCAATTATGTACCTATTGTATTTCAAGTAGATTATAGTAATTTTGCGTATGTTACATAATCATGTAGAATGTCAAGTCAGACTTGATTAAATCGCCTTTATCATTCCTATTATTGATTATAGGGAGGTTTTGCCACATACACATATAGCCATGCGACTGGGTATCTAAATATTAAACTGTCTTGCTTGTTGAATCTATGAGACTTGTATATGGTCTAAGAAGGTTCGTAACACTAAATCGCATTAAATCTCGTTGACTTAGGGGTGGATCCAGACGCTAACATGTTTTAACCGCACAACTGTATATAGTTAGTTATATTTCACCCTAATTACCTTTATTAGCAGTTTCTTGTCGTTAAGCTAATGGTATAGTTAGAAAAGAACCAATATCTTTAGGAACTATACAAAAATTAAAAGTATTTAACATTGAACATATTACATTTTATGCAATTTATTTTGTATATGCTTTCAATTTGCACGACTATAAAGAATGTAAATTAAATATCATGCAAAATATGCAAAGTAATATTAACAATGTAATAATATAAGTGTAGTAAATTTTTTAAATCAGTAATCGACTACTGCTCTATAAAAGATCGGAAAAAATTATATAAACACGCACTTAAGGACGAAACTTTCATACTTTTGTAATATTATAAGTAGGACCAAAATTGTCATATTAATTTTTTTTTTTTTACGATTATTATAATTATTAACAATTTAATGACATTCAATTTCTATCTCAACCTTGTCTAAAGTTTAAAATATAATATAGCATATGTAATTAATATACGTAATGTGGTTATAATATATTTATCAAACTAAATGTTAGTATTTTAAAATGACGGATTAGTCATAACAATTTTTAACATTATTCAATATCAAAGAAAATCCAGAATAATCGATGGAAAATATTCTGTGGTCAATAGCATTTATTAAAATAATAGTATTTCCGTCATGAAATTTGGAAAAATAACAAAGTTTTTAATTTACTCTGAAGTTTTTAATGCACCAAGTTTTTAACACACTAAACACAAAACTGAAGTAAACTAAAGTTCCAAAATTACCGTATTGACGTGAGGCGATCCAAAAATCCTCGAAAAGTTTTAATTGATGGTACTTTGAAAACTGAACAATGGTATCTTCTTAAAGATAATTTGTAAATGCTAATACGCGATTTCGAAAACCCGTGTTCCAACTTTTTTTCATGATCTTCCATTTTTTCTTGCCACTGATTTTAATTTAAAAAAAAAAAAAAAATGACATTAAATTAGCAGTCCCGATAACCGAGTGAATTTTATATTTTACCGTAATTATAAAACTGAAATGCCGTTTTTGGAAATTTTCGTTTTAAATGTTGAATTTAAAATCGAAAACTCTGAAAACATCCGAAAAACATTTTTTTTAACAACTTGAAACGTTATTATACGTAATGAAATAATTAGACTGAAAACTCGTTTACCTTCTCATAATAATAAGTTTTACTTGAAAAAGTCCAAGAGTCACAATAAAAAGTGATACCCATACAGTTTCCCATTAAAATTTCAAGGTTAAAATAATTGAGTGATTCGGCATTACTCCTATCAACATAGTTGTCCAAAAAGTAATGGATAATATTGCAAGGACGATTCTATGCACAATATCGAACATGTAAGTCCTACACCAAAATACGATCTGATTGATGGTTTGATTATTGCAAATTATATTGGGTCGGTTCTTACTATACGGCCAATTGAGATACATTGTAACGAGAGTCCATTAAGAAATATTTGGTATCCCGTTGTTCCACCTGATGGCCTCTCGTGTTAATGTATTCGAATAGCACGTAAGGGCCAAGGGAAAATATTTCGCCATGTCTAATCCAAAAATCGGATTTTGGTACAGTAGTAGGACTTTTATGCTAGAAATTGTGCGAAGAATCATCTATTATCCTTCAGTTGTGGGACATCCGACGTATATCCGTCAATCAAGATAATTTGACGTAATAGCTCAATCGGAAATCTCAAGTAAAGCCAAATCAGCATCGTTAGAAAATTTGGCGACAATAAGTGCATTCTACAGAAGTACCTGCGTTTAATAATTAGGGCAATCTTACCATATTTAAGAATCATGTTCATTTTCTCATGGATTGTCGAAGGATTGACACTTTAGATTAGCTGACTAGCCCAGAACTTTGTAATTATTCATAAATCGGCTCCGTAACATTGTTGTTTTTCGCAAACGCGGATTTCTACGAAAATGCAATGTTTTACAGACCGCAGGAGCGCAGAGCGTTAAACGCGCGCAATATGATGGTGGTTAAATGGAGAAAAGCAGCTGCTCTCATTGCCATTACGTATAGCGAGTTGTTGCCGAGTGGAACTTCATGCGCGAAACCCAGCGAGGTACGGGAAGGAAGAGCCGGGAAGAGACACGCCGGATACAGAGAAACAAGGCGAGCGAGGGAACATGATAATTGTAGTAGTAATTACATAAAGGAGAGCAACAGAGAGGCCGAGGTAAAGGGGCGAGAAGGACGGACTCATGAGACGCACTAATTATCTTGCGAATAAAATCTCATTAAAGCTCCGAGACGGAATCTAGCCTCCTGCTGTCGACGTTTCCCCGCTACCCTACCTCCGACCTCCCCCCGCGGGGGCTTCACTCCCGAAGCCCCCCTCCCCCCTGACACCCTCCTCTTTTTACTCACCCTTTCGCGATGCTGATGCTTCTCTTTCTCGCTCTTTCCAACGGTTCCGAAACCATCGAAAGTTCGAATCGTTGTCGTTAGGATCCAGCTCGTTTATCTGTGCATCCGTCTGTCATGAATTTGCGTTATGGGCCCTCGTTAAATGAATCCGCCGAAACTAAATAATTATGAACGAACTGAGACGAGATGTTTTGTAATTGTAAGTTTTAAAGCAAAGTTAATAGTAAATGTTAACTGGAATTTGGTTCATCGGAGAAACTGGATTTCAAAATCACTTGCCTTGATTGATCAATTAACGTAAAGACTCCCAGGTAGAAATTTTGTCTGAAAACAACCCAGGCCCTATATATTTTTTAGATATGTTTTCTGGGATCCGGGAAGTCAAATCCATGTAGATTCCGACTCGGTTTGGGGACGCCTTCCCAGGACTGGATCCTAATATCGAATCTGGATAAATTCGAGGCCACGCCAGGATTATACTGCCTGGAAGATTTAATATAACCTAGAAGGATTCTAGAATGAATCTAGATATTTTTCTATAGGGCTGCGCGCTATGAGCGATCGTGTAAATACATAACCTCGCTCCATCGCTATACCAATACCGCTCCCTTTAACGGGTACCGTATCCGTAATTTCTGTTTATGTTTCATAAAATTTTGAAACAGTTACCGTATAAAGCTTCGGTTACATTTACGGAAGCTTCTGAAAGAAATTTTTAACAGCACTGTCATATAAATATTATTCACTGAATCCTCACTACTGTCATTTCCTTAACAGACATGAGGAAAGAAACAGATTGTCACTCACTTTCTAAATAAGAAACACTACTTCACAATTACAGGACCGCAATAGCACAAATCATGTTGAAGATGGACACATTAAAAAGACAAAACTGGAAAACATATAGGCTAATAGTTGAAATATTTTGTGAATCTAGACAAATATTTCAAGCTGGAGTTTCCTATCTAGGCCCTACATGTGCTTATTTGATTCAGGGAATATCGATATCGACACGATCCAGAATCTATATTGACTTTCTGAATATTATTTCTTTCGATAAAGTGCTGGTATATTTCCAGATTCTGTCTGGAATTTATTCGGATATTTCCAGCTAGAATTTTCCTTCTAGGCCCTATATTTAATGTGGAGAAATAAAGGGCAATTTCTACCTGGGCTTCTATCTATGATTTTTATGTACGCTGAAGATAAATTCGATAACCAGTTAATGAAAATTTATGACGTTAGTTTTTCATGTTTATCATTAAGTTTGAAACTGGTACTAATGTAATAATGGAGGCCATGCTTAAAATGTCGGAAGGGTAGAAGTTTCGGCCAATGGTCGTCGGGGAGAATACCAGACCTGTTAGCTTTATTTATTAACTTTACTAACTTTCTTATTGACATTTTCTGTATATGCAATTGTAATAATAATAATTGTAATAATAATAATTCAATCACTTGTAAATTATTAGATTGTTACTGACGATCGCGTTTTTCCAAGAATCTAATTTAATTTGTGTCCAGAAAATGTTGAAAATTTCAATCTAGTAAAAAATGTTTAATTAACATTAAATTTGACAATTTCCCATCGATTTCGCCACCCATATATGTATGTGGTAAAAAGCAAGTAAGCCACCTATCAAATTTTTTCAAATTTTTCGTTACATCACGTGTCAAACGATCAAATTTCACGTGATAAGTTGAAATTCGCTTATTATTCGCGTCGGCTAGTATGCAAGTGGTTTTGAAAAAAGCTCGTAATGAAAACATTTAACCGTCGCTTAAAAGCACTTCCAGCGAGCTCGTCTTCGAAATCACGAACGCTCTCATTGGTAGCTTTCAATCGACGTCAATCAACGAAAATCACCGGGCGCCTGTCAGAGTGAGCGTCCCTCGCGGATTTATTTTTTTTTCCTTCATTCAACCTAAATTATAGTGACTGGATGATGAAGGCAATTATACGACTTTTCTGAAAATTAAAGATAGCGAGAATCGTTTAATTGAAATATATTCAAGTGCTAAACTTTTATGATGACATTTACGACATAGTTAGGGAAATGATTATATGTTTGTAAATAGCTCTGTTACAATCCGGTTCTAAAGTTGTAATAGTAGATTTTTTATAAAGAATGACATCATCGAAAAGAAGTATGAACAATTGGAATTTGTTGGCACGAAGTATTGAATTTACAGTTTGAAATATAACTTGCATCGGCGATGCCATATGATTATATAATTTTAAATTTGATGATGCAAATTGTTTTCATAGAAAATTCTACTTTATTGATATTCGGGAAATAAACTATTTTCAAACATTTTTTTAAATAAATATTTATTGTAAATGGCCATTACAGCTCGTTTTTACAAATTTCTTGAACATGATCAAATTGATCATGTTCATCCTGCCCAACGTTTCGACCACATCTGTGGGTCCTCTGTGGGTCCTCTTCAGGGGCTTCTATTAAAAACTTTAATAATAATTATTTTCAATAAATTCTAATATTACTATAGTAAGTAGATAAGGTACTAGAGATGCAAGTCATGAAGGATGAAGTGTCAATGTTTCGGTCACGGCGATTACTTCCGAGATTTACTTCCTTAACATATAATTAATGTAATAAATATAATGTATTTTATTAATATAACCTAAAATTATACCAAAATTTATACGTATGTCCATTTTAAGGACATTTTTTTTTTTTTTTTTGAAAAAGAGGAATTTATCAGTTTGAAACTCTTTCGAGTGGCAAATAGAGTTACTTTTATATCCAATCCCAAGCATTTAGTGCGATTTTGAAAAAATTCGTCGTATCGACCTCCATTTTGGTAATAAGCCAATAATAAGAAAATAGTATAGTATGACCGTTTGTGAGACATTTTAAAGAAATGTAAATGCGTTTCGACCAACAAATTTGTCCAAAAAAAAGGAAAAATTACGTCTAAAAATCATGTTTTTTAACATATTTGTGTAAAAAAAAAGTGTTGAAAATTTCAATTTCAAAAACTGTTACCATTCGTTACTATTACTATTCGAAAGAGCGATCTTCGAAATGGTGAATTCAAAGTGGTCCCTAATACATTCAAGGTTGGTCTTTCATATTTCGAAGATTGACGAAAACAACCCAGTAAACCTCTTATGTTTTACCGTACTTTTTATTCAGGGCACTTGAACATTCCACCTTCATACTTTCAAGATTCGTCTGTTTGATATCAGCTATTGATCCACATCCATTTACGTAATTAAACCAAATTACAAATATATATATAAACATGAGTCTGAAGAGTGGAAAAGGACAGACTATATACATTATGTATTGGAAAAGATTGTGTTAGTCCTGATGAAGGCTCACTAGAAGTTGAATCGTAGAAAATCTATTTACTGTTTTACACAACACCCGAGTAATTACATTTTGACAAAACATGACCGATAAAACGAAGAAAAGAAATATATTAATTTCAATTGAATTGTAAGGACGAAAAATTTGTACACTTTTTAAATATGTACGAATTAGTGACCATGTCTCTATTATTGTCTTCTTTCTCTATTTTGATTCTTTCAAGATTTTATAAAAAGAAACAATGATACGAAGTCACTAATTGATATACATTCTATTCATCGCATTTTAAATTTTTCCGCGCCAATTAAAATTCATTTCAGGGATGAAAACTATTATCAACGCAAGTTCAAATTGGTGGTCTGAACATTTACAGTCGCTACTTTAATAATGCACAATTGAAGAAGGGCATTCTGGTTCGGATTGCTCGATAAAATCTTCAATAATATCCCTATACCTGTGGGCATCACGGGCGTCGCTCTTCATTTTTCACTGACAAATAATAGACGAGCCTCAACGGTGTATCTAGTTAATCACAGATGACGGATACGTCAAATCAATTACAAAATGCAGCGAGTAGGAAAGGGAGCCGATATAGAGAGAGAGAGATCGAGAGAAATAGAGATTTTGATTGATATTCTGTATGTTGGGTACGATTGCGTGAGCTATTATACCTAGACCGTACCCATGCGAAGCAATCCGTGACAATTTCAATGGTCACTTTTGCAGTTCATTTATTTCTGCTATTCACTATATGTTGATAAAAAATATAACTGTGATAAGAACATATTCTTAGCGAAAGACAGAGAAAGCTTTCTACTGTTATGAGTTTTAGTTTAATTATTCATAGGGTAAGAGAAAGTATCCATTTTTTTTTTTTTTTTAATATGTCGTCATGCTATACATGATTGTTAAACTCGTCCAAATAAAAGTTATATGTACAACTGACAATCCACGTTCTAGTCAATTAACTATATGTATAGGGCAACTGAGAACTGTTGTGTTTTTCTTCATCCATTGGAGTCCACGTGATTCAATCCAATGGGAAGTATCCTAGGTAAATAATTCAATGGACGTTGAATAACTTTCATCTCATATGGATAAAAAACACATATAAACTACGTAACAACTGTGTAACAGTTAAGTAACACGTAACATTTATGGAAATGTTTCCAAGGAAAGGTTGTCATAAATATTCGTTCCTCCAAAGTCTATGTAAGAGTCTATGAAACCAAAGATTCTTACTAGAATGAATTCGTTGTTAACTAAAAAATGGAAATATCTTCTAGGAAGATGTCGACTTAGAAATTGTAATTGACTTCCATCCATATGGAGAAATTTGGATTTAATTGAATTAAGTATATGAAATATTCAATTAAATAGCGCGAATCAAAATCGTCCACTGGTTAGATAAGTCATGCGAGGTTCAATCAGACTAATTCCAGTCACCCGATTCAACTTGAATGTTCTGTGCTCCTTTCAAAATCTAAACATTGCTTGGCAACTCTATGCTAATATTTATTTATTATTAATAAATCTTACATTCCGTAAAAAGCAAAAATCAATTAAATTTCATTTAAAACTCACCTGCAGCGCTGATCAGCACAACGACGTCGTCTCTCCGCGTCCCGGTCGTTTTACTACCGAAAAATTAATAAAAACGTCCCAGCCGCGTCTCGCTCGTCACGTTGAGAAATACGTTTGCCGCTTTTGAATATTTTATTAAGCGTCATCCTCCTCGTAAGCACGTGTCAATAAGAGGGCCGGAAAAAATTTACAACGCCCCCTGGGTTTTGGCCGACACGAGCTCCGTAACGGCGATCGTCTTTGCTCGCGCGAATGTCACGAATTCGAGGGCCATCCGCGTCTACGACCGGGACATGATAAAAAGTCACCCGAATGCAAATGGCGCGGGTTAAACATGCATGTTGGCTCGTTCTTCTGGTGTCGCGCAACTCATCCAGAAACATAGCCGGTCTTAAAGCGCCGGTGTTTACTGCCTCGGTCACGCTGCAATGCGGCCTCCTAAAGTCTGCGGCTTGCTCCTTACCTCGGCATGCAGCTAAACTTGACGTTTCCTTTTATATTACGAGCTTTTAAATATTTAACTGGTTCGAGACGGTTTTTTTTTGCATGTGACAATCGTTCGTTCGGACCAGGTGGGGATTGACGTGTGAATGCTGCGATATCGGACCCTTTTCATTTTAGAAGTGGGTCGTAACAGCGATGTTGTTTAATAAAACGGTCGCACTGGAGATTATTATACTTTAAACAAAGAAAAAAAACATGAAGTTATGAATTTTTAATATTGTACAATCCGCGACAATAAAGAGTTTGATATCAAGTCATTTTAGAGGTAACTGATGGTCGGAAGAGACTACAAATTCGAATCTCATCCTGTGGCAATATATCCATCTAATGGATACGCTTCTTGAAGTACTTTTTGATATGCCGTAGTATTCGGTACATCGAAGATTTCTACAATGATCTCCACGAAGTTGTGGCCATCTTTAACTTATAGATAACGTATCGCACTGATGGATGACAATAGACGAAATTTTCTCCTGACTTTTTACCCTTCAGTTTTCAGTCTATTTACAATTGCTATTTATTACTGTTTAAATATTGCTTATCTACTTAAGAATGACGCAATCAATTTTCATAAAAGTATCATAAATCAAGAAATTACGCTTAGCATCTTTTGCTGATAAAGTGATTGACGTAAGCAACCTATAAGACGGCCGGTATGCAACAAAGCTTCATGAATGAAGATAGATTTAAATATGTCCTCTTCACAATATAGGATATAAAAATGTACTTTAATTTCGATAGAATGTAAATAATTTCAGTCGTGGATTTTAATTTTTATTTATTTTAGCCTTCCGAACCAAAACATCGTTCAAACGAATGAATTGTTAACAGAAACTTTTAATATGGCGTTTGGAAAATCGCTTTTCCAAAAACAATGTAAATTTTCGAACTTTTAATATTTAAAAATAAACTGAAAAATATAACACGAGTGTCAAGTGGATATTATTAAAAGGCAAAAATATTTGAAATATTCGAAAATGTAATAACAAAATACTGGACTCATTAACGTAATTTAACTTTTATGATAAATCGAATGCGTAAAAACGTTGCACGAACGGCAACAGCGGGTACGATAGATTATTTATGCAATACATTTGAAACCAAGTTTTATCAGATATGACATGTTTTACGACGCGTGTCATTATTTTATTTTATTTTGTTTTTTTTATCATATCGAAAAATTAACGTTCGACGTCCTTTCGAAAATGGAACCGCGCCACATATCATTCCAGAAAAAATGAGTAAGCGCCGCGATCGTACAATGAATTTGTCAGCATCCAATATGGATTACGTATTAATTTTTTTTTACAGCTACCTACAGGTATAAATATTCATTCGGCTTCGCGAATTTTCTGGTATTATTTATATGCGCCGAATTAATGCGACCAATTTTTTTGTATATATTTATTACCTTTTACCCTTTAACAACGTTTCGTTGTTCTCCGCAGCGTTGAAAATAATTCCCCTCGCGGGCGAGTCGATGCGTTTTTCGAAAAAAAAAAAAAATCATAAATTATAACTGCATTTTAAAACAGGAGGAGACATTCCGGATTCCACGTGTAACGGCGTAAAATAAGATACACGCCGTATTTTTCGGCCCACATTGTCTAGCATCGCATCTTTACTATATATGAGTATACGTCATTTCTGAATGCGGCGCGTGCGCACTTTTATTTTTTTTTTCTGCCTCAAATATTCATCTACTCGCCATTTTACGAACTCGGCCGCGTTGTTCATTGTCATAAAAATACATCATTTATGAATGACTTGAAAATGTACGTATTCCGGATAGGGAAATATTGCTCTCGATTCGCCCTTCATTTTCAAATATCTCTTTTATAAAGCATTGTGAATAAAACAGTGGGCTTATTAAATGTCGCCTGAATTATTCAACTTTGTAAACTTTGCCGATTTGTAAAATGCGCCGAGTTTTTTTTTTTTTTTTTTTTGTTACCTCTGACGAAATTAAAATAAAAACCTAATGGTACGTTTGATGCTCGTTAAATAATTACTGAATCACAACTGTTATGGAAATGCTAAGTTAAAAACTGTACAATTCAGGGGTATTTATTTTATTTACGGCACATATTTATATTCTGAAAGGTAAATACGTTGTTTTTTTTTTTTGCAGAATATGTAAAAGCGACTGAACGGAAATCTTGAAATTATTCATAAATTTTTGTATTGTATGTCATTTGAGTTATTATTGAGTACAAACTAGTATTGTAATGAATTTTATTTATTCCCTAGTAGAATTTTGAGCGTGACACTTTGGGCCCCAGCCGGAACCCTTACTTTAATAGGGATCCCGGCCAGGACCCGATGTGTCACGCTCAACTTTCTTCCACCCTGGTAGAAAGTTTTGTCCCACCCTAATTATTAAGTTTTTGGCTAATATATTTATTCACTGTTTACTTTATGGACAATACAATTTGGTATTGGAAATGTAATTTTCCTTGGCATTAATTAGATATCGTTTTTATATACATCTATTATGAATAATACGTCGTGACACATACACAACACTTTATTCATAAGTTTCATCGCATTCTTTGCTCGTATCATCATAATATGTTATTGTCAATAAACCTTTGGCAAATATAATTTTTATCAGCACGGACATGTAAGGTTTGTTCGTCATCTTCTTCTTCAAATGTGACAAGATTGCAGACCTCAACCTCATCTTCTCCAGTATTCCCATGTAAGAAAACAATTGGAGCCGATTTTTATATTACATCTTGTTGTTTTATTACGTGTTAACTAAATTATAAAAGAAAATAGGTAAAATTGTCGTCTTACTAAGTTTGCAGAAGAATTGTATTTCAAATCAAATAAGGTTTTAAGATGTAAAAAAAATAAACTGGATATTTTTACTGGATAGTACTTATCTAATATTTGTCTATTTGTTTTATATACATAAAGTTGGAATAATTTTATTGCATTATTAGATATGAAGCTTTTGTATACGAATTTTGAATAAATTGACTGAACAGTTATTAGCTACGAATTTAGGCCAAATCGTGGCCAGTTTAAATCCAATTTTAATATCTAGTATTCTAGTACAGTTTTGTAACAAAAAACTAGTTCAACCATTTTTGTCTATACTTTTTGTATATACTTTAGTTATTGTTTTGATTAAGCGAATGGATTCTAATTGTAAAACTTCTGTATTTTAGCATAAACTTTTGACATCAGCTTCGTATCCGCTACTTACGCAAAGTTTTAGCTGATGAAAGTTGAACTTTAAAAAAATATATACACATCAATATCTGATAACGATTTGAGAGAGATGTTGAAAATAAGAAAGATATTACAATATTTTGTAATTAAATTTTTGTATATACAGTACATATAGTTATCTTTATGTATATATATTATGTTTTCGAATAATTGTAATACAACTCATCTTTCCGTGCAGATGTTCGAGGTTCTTCTTTACCTCTTTGTAGTATTAAAAGCAGCTTATGTTATTGACAATAACACACATCGTTCTATATAGTGAATTCCTAATTCCGCTCCCTTTCTTGTGTACAGTAGTATTTACGACTTTCGTTGTAAGCAACAGGGTAACATTTGCTTTGTTTATTTTATCGTCTGAGTATGTTCATGTTAAAATGCTATTTAAATCCCAAGCAGCAAATCAGGTCGAAATTACGTCTTTTCGACCTGCCATCAATTAATGGAAGGTCGAAAAGAGGTATTTTCGACCTGATTTGCTGCTTGGGATACAGGTACCACAAATATATATGTATGAGATTCTTAATTGCTATTTCCTCGCATTCATCACAAATTTTAATAAAACTTCCCAATGAAATCTTATACATAATCTTCCAGGTGATGAAAATTTTGTTTTCCTTTGCAATTCTCAGCCCCCAGTAGAAAATGACGCTAGTTTTTGTCCATTTTTTCTGGTTTCTGTGCTGAAAGACAGTATTGGATTATTATACTTCACTATTGTCATTTTATGAAGAATATTTCAAAAATTATCACTAACTCATATTAATAAAACAATTTAAAAAAGCGCGATTAGTCGAAATTCTTCAAAAGCTATTCATTCCTATAAACTATATAGGCTCGCAATAATAATTACTTACAGGGTATCAAATAGGTGCTTAGACGGCTGAATATTTCCTCGACTAAGGTATTTTTGAATAAAGATGCACAATCATTTCTGAATTAAGTTTCAATGAGGAATTCAACCGTGTCCTTCAATTTAACCTAGATCTTGACTTTCAATGTAATTCCAAGATTAATTTTTTCTTTTCAATAGAATCCTCGTTTTTTGACATTGGCAGTATCGAAAGAGTTGGAAATTTTACGTTGAATTCCTCTTTGAAAAATTTTATTTAATTTATTTATATATAATTTTATTTATTTCAAAACAGCCTTTGGTATATTTTGGTCATTGGTGCAAATCGGTAGGAAAAACATCACAGAAAAAACAGCCAAAGACCACTTATTTAGTTAGAAATATTCTAGGCGTTAAAAAGTGTTCACATGAGGAGATTACTCAGATCGCTTCCTTCTGAAGTTTGATACATAGGATTCGCATCAATTAACAAATCGGTGCGAGTGTAAACACTGATACACTCGAGGTGTGAACCAGTCCCTATAAAAACGTTTTCGCTTTGTAAACATCATTGAGATGTAACGAATCTCCATGTGCAAATGCTGAAAAGTCCGGATGAAGACGAATAAATTATACACAATTCCATCCTCAAATCAATGATATTTTATTTATATCAATTGGAAGTGACTTTGAACATGGAACTGTTTAAATTAATCATTTCTGGACAAACAATACATATTTACATTTTTAAATTAGAAGGTTCACCATGTTGCATATTACATGTTACGCTATAAATCATCGATTGTACAAACGTTACGGGATGGTAACACAATAGTTACCTTTGTCGTCCCACGGAATGGGATGTACACGGAAAGAGCTCTGGATGAACACTTTAAGATCTACGTGGATGTCTGGGTTGTTAATAAATGGCAGGCAACTGCGCGGCAAAAGCATTCGAAAATGGCGACGCGGCGGCGGCAACGAGGGCAACGGAGGAGGAAGGTTTGTTAGCGTCGGACATAACTTTCATTAATTGGAGAGGAGGCGGCGCGGGCCTCCGCAATTAATCTTATGCTCTAATGAGTGTCAATTGGCAGCTCCTGATGCCAATTAACGCACCGCTGAATGCGAGAGCGAGCCGAAGCGAGAGAAACGTACTCGTACAAAGAGCGAGAAGGAGAACGAGATACGTGAGACGGTGAAATTCGCAAACTGTTCTTCCTTACTAAACATAGAGTGACCTCGTTAATTTCGATTGTATTCGGGAAATAATGCGAATTATTCCGTGCGAAAAAATCGACCCTGAATTAAAACTTTTAATTCACGGTCAACTTTTGTATTTTAACTCTTGCAGCATTCCTTGTTGGATTATAATGATGTGTTCTGTATTTTAATACGTAAATTTAATAAATAAAAAAATGTTGACTTATTCACGCAAAACATTTCCATGCATTTGCATGTTTTATTTTTCCCTATCATTTTCCAGGCTAAAATTTGCAGAGACCGTCCTCATAAGTGCCAAAAGTCTTGCTAAGAACCTATCCGTCTAAGTAAATGTCATTGTGTAAGACAATGCTCAAACATAAATTATATAGATAGAAAATCCATATGGAATTGCCGACAATATGTTGTTTGAGTAATCGTTGGCATTAATGCAAAAACTTACATGTGCTCCAATTTATCCAATTTAAGAATATATTTCTTATGACATTTACGTAACCTATAGACATCGTTAAGCGAACTAAATATAAATATGCTTTTAATAAACACAGATGATCGGATAAAATTCAATATTTCGAATAACTTGGTTTGGGCCAAAGCGTGTAATCCTGCTCCTAGAACTAATTACGCATATTCATTATAAGATGATGCCCAGCAGGTACTGCATGGAACATGTTCATTATATCGAGTGGACCGAATCGATTTTCAATAGAAATAAGCCAGATCACCCACTAAAATGGAAGCGTAATATTAATGCACATTATTAAAGCATAAAGTTTTACAGATATGCGGTGGGAAATTTACATATATATATATATAAATATATATATATATATATATATATATTCGCTTGGAGATCATTTGTGCGGTACGTGAAGAATTGGAAATGGTTCAATGACCTTTACTTTGGGCACGAGCGGAATATAACATTTAATTAACCGACCAATTTATTTTACAATTACGATCATATATTATTTCATGTAATTACAACGATATGTATATTTTCACATTTATGCGACTTCATGAATTTTCATTTGTAAACATTTTTTTTATAATATGATTTATATTTCAATGTAAATTATATACCGAACACAATAAAATATCATTTTTATTATTATTATTATTATTTTACGCTTATTTATTTCGCTCGACGCAACTCGGCAAAGTATTGAATTTTAAACGTCCATCTTTTCGAATTTGAACATTTTTATTATTTAGGGAAGGAGTGGTCTATTTCACGCATTTTTAAAGCCGTTTACTTTTGAAACCTTGTTTATTATTATAGAATGAATATTAAAACATTAACTTGATTCTGGATTTGACTTACTTTTTACAAACATCGTATATTTTGACATCCTTTGACAGATTTGATCTCTGACGAGAATTCATTCTATCAATTATGAGATATCGCTTAGTTTTTGATTCGTTATGATTTTACAAATTTATAATATCTTATTTATAATAATTGAGGAAAATGTACATTTTTTTGAAGTTAAAGTCGATTGTTTATTCGTAAACTTTTTTTTATTTTTCTCATTTTGTGTCGTATCAACTTCAAAGGGTCATTAACGACCTACGTATTTATAGTCATTTTATATATTAAATTCACATATCTTATTATCTAATATCATGTATAGTATATATCACTTTTTTAAATGTATTTACTCTGATTTATGATTATATATTATTATTTATGATTATATATATTTATATTATTTGATATTCTATTTATGATTATATTTCCAGTAGAATCTTAATTTCGTCTAAAAATCGTAGCGCACTAGATTGTTGTCTTTCCAAGTGCATATTCCTACTAAACGTTTCGTCATAGTGATGTTCCAGTAACGTTTCTGAAACCGTAAATGTTCTACCACAGAAACGTTTCAAATGTAACTTTTATATCGAAAAGTATGATCTTACAAATAAAATAAAAAAATAAAATAAAATTCTACCCTGGTAGAAATTCTGTCCAGTTTTATTGGATACAGTCCATTTTCTGGCTAAGTTAAGTGGTTTTGAACTGTGTACATCAAAAATGCCTATAAACTAGACAATAACTAGACACAAAGAAGCAAACTAGTTTTTTTGTTACAAAACTATATAAATATTGCACAAAATTAATGTATTTAAACTGTTCACAGCTTTGGCTAAAAATCTTGCCTAATAACTGTTCAGTAAAATTATTCAAAATTTATTCAATAAAATTATTTAAATGTATGCACATAAAATAAATGGGTAAATGTTACGTGCACGGAGAGAAATAGATTGTAAGAAATTGATGGTAAAAAAAATATGTTACATGATACCATCATTATGCTACTCTGATAATAATAGAGTAATAC
>JAPYZR010005035.1:0-15299 GCA_030522945.1 Trichopria nigra
GTCCGTATATGTAGCATCAAAGATGGTAACCGGTACCATCATTGTGTTATCCGGTACCATATTTTTCTCTCCGTGATGCATACTGTCCATTTAAAATGAACATATTAGCCAAATTCTGGGTTAAAAACTGGACAAAAAATGATTAGCCTATTAGTTTTAAATATTAGGAATATATTTGTAGCCAAAAACTGGACAGAAACTGTCAAAAATTATCTACAAAAGTTATCTAAAAAATATGCATACAATCGTTACATTTCCATTAAGAAACTGGCCAGATCTCAATAAGATATTGTCCACAAACTGGCTAGTACACAAGTTCATTTGCCAAAAACTGGGCAGTATTTAGGCGCTATTTCACCAGGTATGTACCTTGTAGCTTAAAATTGTACCATATACCTTTTATAGTAAATTTCATTTACTTTATTGTAAAACTGAAAAAAAGAATTGTTTAAAAGGATAAAAATTTTAGAATTAATTAAATTTTTTTTTTAACGTTTCCGAGGTAGGACATTTATGGTTTCTGAAACATTACTGAAACTTCTCTGTCACGAAACGTTTATTGGATTCTAGTGAATGAGCGGTATTGAATTTCTATCTTTCTTCACCTGTACTATTGACAATCAATGATTTTATATTTGATAGCTAGTCAACAATGACAAAATTCACATGCATTAACATGGTTCATTAGATAGAGGTCCTCTTTATCTTGCAATTTTTCTATTTTTCCCCCTCTTGGACACGTGTGTTTGAATATCCATAATACGAATAGTTTGGGGGCTTGTTTAATTATTTTCGTCGGTTCTTCTTTTTCATCTCCTGGCTATTTGGATGGGGAGGTAGATGATTGACTATTGTAATATTTGCCGGATTAGTGATAGATATAAGATATTGTTTTATATTTGTTTTGACATTTAATTTCGGATGAATCTAGATTTTCCATGATAAATATCGTTACTCCACCGCTGGCGTGATCACTTTCCCAGATCTTCGACTATTTTTAGTACTTTTTTAGGTCTCCTATTGCGATGAGGTTTCAAAATTGGTTTCATGAAGACAAATGTGTCATTTTCATTCGGTATCTCCACTTTTTTTCTATTTCTTCTTCTTCAGAATCCTTTGTTTCGAATTTTCCTGAAATTGGTAACTCTTCGAGATCCGACATCGATTCTTCCATGTTCATTATCGAGCATCTTATTTATTATTAGATTTTTAATTCTCGTACATCTATACTTTTTTTTTCTTTCCTGTCCAGGTGGAAGTACACTTCCTATACTCACTCCTTATAATTAAATCTCTATTATTCTAATTGTACATTATATATTATACAGGGTGTCCTAGAACTGGAGGATATCATTTCAGGAGGCGATTCTTCGTGAAATTTTAAACCAAAGTCCTTTACCAAAATTTGATCCGACGCATAGAATTTGAATGGCGATCAATTGAAGTTTAGAAAAAAACTACTGTTTTTGCAATAACTCGGCTCATTTTCAACCTATATTATTAACGAGTGAGTGCGAATTTTAAAGATTTTTTCAAGCGCAACAATTTTCCTTTAAGAGCATATTATCTGAGATGAATATTTCACTAGCTATGGCCTCATTCTTTAAAAATTGACGAAACACGGATTTAACATTGATGAAGCGCGTTATTCACTAATTTTCTGAGATTTAACGTCTCCCCCTGGACACAATTTTTATCGAAACGAAACATGTGAGGGTGAAAATTCTTCGTCTTTTCAAGCTCTATAACTTTTGTTGTTTACCGGAATGAGTTTGACGCAACAAACCGCAAAAAAAGGCAATTTTATCCCTTTATGAGGCCATAACTAGCGAAATATTCATCTCAGATAATATGCTCTTAAAGGAAAATTGTTGCGCTTGAAAAAATCTTTAAAATGCGCCCTCACTCGTTAATATAGGTTGAAAATGAGCCGAGTTATTGCAAAAACAGTAATTTTTTTTTCTAAACTTCAATTTTGGTAAAAGACTTTTTGATTTCAAATCGCCTCCTGAAATTATATCCTCCAGTTCTAGGACACCCTGTGTAATCAACTTTCATTTGTGAGTTATTAAACAGTCACATGTATACGTATACGTATAAACATGTGACTTAAAATCTTAAGCCCAATCACGTCAAGTCCAATGTAAACACTTAAATTATTATTATTTATAAGTTAAATATGATAAAAAAAGTATCAACATACTCTTATGGATGCATTGTCCTAATGTCGTCCTTTTGTACCAAGTTAAATTCAAAGTGTCATGTGGTCAAGTTTTAATTACGAGTTATATTTTCGGTCCAACGAAACTAAATTCGAGCGGTGTTTTCAACATCTCAATAGGGAGAATTTCAACACCTGGGCAGGGTCTAAATCCAAGCGATTTTGATCTTGAATGATGTTTTGTGGTTTATCAGCGGTGATACTCTGAAACTTCAAGCCATCGAAGTAAATGCGGTATCGGTCGAAGGCTGCGAGGGAGGTATTGGATGAATGGAGAACCGGAGGATTAATCAGATATTATTTTGTCGACATTTTCGTCAGAGATAAAATCTTTGAAAGGATGTCAAGAATTACCAGAAAATTTGAAATTATTCATGAATTTGTCGAAACGATAAAGAAAACGTCTGTACGAATTGTCAAGGAGTCAAACAATCAATTAGGAGACAACCACTCACAAATGTTACGAAGTGTCGTGTTCTTTTCATGACGGAATAAACAACGACATTAGCCTATCGTGGTTAATTCGAGTTTTTTTTTTAGAGTCCATATTTTATGATAATAATTCAAGCTAAGGAGTTTCGGGCATCTATAATTGAAATCTCCGATCGATACAAAAATTTGTTTTTAAATCGTTTTCCTCACATCATGATTCAGCGCCGTACTCTTCTCATCTTTTTTTTCAGTGTATAATACTTTCCACCCCGACAGCAATACGTCTAAATGTATTCCGCCGCGTATACAAGATAAGAGTATATCCCACTCCCTTTTTTTCCCCGCATCATAAAGCGTCCCCGCTGCTAGATCAAATACCTGTTAAGCGCAGTCGCATAATAAACGTCTTTATCTTACTTACGGGATCAAATCATCATAGAAATCAAATTCCCTGTTTATCTCCGCCACTTACACGGTATTACATCCGCGGCTCCTTGGCTGTGTTGGTACTACATATAGGGATGCTCGCGTGCGCACGCGTCCCTATATATATATATATATACATATATACACGAGCCTATGTACGACAAGGGCGTGTGAATCTTGTTGGATCCGCGGGGGTCCATAACCCCCCCCCCCCCCCAGCCCCCGCAAAGTGGTCGGGGGTGGTGTGCGGTGGCGGAAGAAAAGAAGGAAACCGCGATATCGCCTAGCCACTGGAAGGAGATGGGGCTAAAGCCGCGTGCGGGAGTGCAAAGGCACTGGGGTAGGGGGCAATCTTGCTAATGTAACGCCGTCTCTTCCTACTGCACACCCTCGGCCGTACCACTACGTATAAATAACGCGCGGGCCCGTCATACCCCTTGCCCCGTACCCCCGACATCTCTCATCGCACTCGCGATTCTATCCCGCTCTCTCCCTCTCAATCTCTCCATACTTCCGTTTCACTCTACGTATAGTTGTTCATCTCCGTCCTCGCGTACACTTTTTTTCACGTGCTATTCTTCTACTTGTCCATTTCGCTCCTACTTTCCGTTATTCTCGTTTTATCATTATTTCTGCGTTCCTCCATTTTCTGGTGTGCGCTCTCTTTCATATTTGATCTCTTCGTATTTGCAATCTCTTTCTCTATTTCGCTCTGAACGTTATAGTCCCATCTACTTTACTTTCACGATAATAAAGTAAATATATACATTCATTTCACTTTACGTATGAGTTATACCATAAACACTTTGTGCGTTTATTTTAATGTGTCATATTTGTTTTCTTAATTTCATATAGTTAATTTCATTACTTTTACCAACATTTTTTCCTAACTTTTATCTAATATTCGTAAATGATTGATAACAGGGTTACATTATGTTCTGCTGTAACGATCTATTGCCGAATGATAAATAACCCATAAGTAGTCAACAGTTGAACTTTTTAAAAGTAAATTTTTCCAATATCTTAAAATCATTTTTGAGAATTTTAAAATGGCAGCCATTGAAAAACACCAATTGCATTAAAAACACCAACGCGTTTAAAAACAAGGGTCACGTAGATTTCAGAACACACAATGGCTGATTACAAATATGACGACAAAATGAAGAAATTCAAAATGGCGGAACCAATATGGCCGATCAAAATTTTGTAGAACCATCGAATTTTTATGAAATTTGTTATCCGAGTGGACCCGGGGTGGGGTAAGATCACCAGTTATAAATACGATAATGAAACAATAAAATTCAAAATGGCGGATCCAATATGGCCGGTCAGAATTTGTTAAATCATCGAATTTTTATGAAATTTGTTCGAGAAAACTGCTGAAAGATACTTAGGACTTTGTTTTTGGAAATTTGTTTTTAATGCATTAAAATTTATTTTATTTAAATGATATGCCGAGAGATAACAATATTGTACGTTTTAAAATAATTCTTAAAATTTCTAAAAACTGAATAATTTCTCCTTGATTTAGCATCGGACGCATCCATTTTAGTTGTAAATACACATTATTTGCAATGGCGTGAATTGGACGTACAAGGGACGTCCAGTGGACGTTCGTGTGCTATTTAGGATTATATTGGTACGTTTGCTAAAATAATGCCTAAATTTAATATGGCGTTTTTAATATAGCATGTAAAAATTAATCGCGACATTTTTTAAATAATTTCATTAAACTGCAAAAGGTTTGTGTCATGGTAATAGATAAGTAATGAATATTTTAAATAGATCTAAGTTCTTAATTAATGATTTTTTACGTTTTTGAATTATCAATTTTCCAAACCATACGAACCAGTCAAAAAAGAATACGAATAATTTTGAATATTAACGCAACGTTTCATACGTAAAATAAATGCGAAATCCGACTTTTTGCAATTAAGAAAATTGCAACTTCGCGTAAACCACTCATTTGTAAATTGAAGATCTTCCGTTTATCTTTCTGATCTTTTCATACATTCACGAGACCTGCCTAGATTCTTTTTACGTATATTTTGATATATATTGTCGTATGCACTGCAAACATACATCAGACAGCGAGGCTTTTATCTCTTTTCTATAAACTTTAAAAAACAAAAAAAAAAATATCTCTTCGATTCCCTGGTTTACCCAGGTAGGATGTTACGTAAGGATAATTATTCCCATATATACAGAAGCATGTTCGTTTTTTCAGACACGTGGAAAAAGTCAGCGGGCAACCACTCTTTGAATTTTTCGTGAATTCGCGATTTTTTATTTACGAATTTCGCCAAAAGTTTTCGCGTGAATGGGCGCCCTGATGAAGAGGATCTTTACTTGCGGCTCGTTACGTCTGGAATGAAAACACGAGTAGGCTTTTCTTTAAACGAACAGCCAGAGAGTAGGGAGAGTCGTTTTTGGGATAGAATTTTTTATTTCGCCGAGCATTCCGACGCATGGGTGGCAAAAGAACCTGGACAGTATATAGGATGTATACACTTGGCAGCCGGGAGATTCGTTATTAGAAAATATATTCCGCAAATGGAAAGAAAGGAATCGATGGACACGTACATATATATATTAAGTGGATTAAATCAGAAAGATTTTCTATTAAGTTAATGGAGAAACATGTTGACGTACCACTTTCATTACTTAATAACTTTTATTGTAAGAATACGAATAACGAATACTTGCTTTATTATATATAATAAAATAGAGTTCTCGAATTAAAAGATAATTTCTAAAATTGTTGGTTTCGTTACTTGAAATAAAATATTTTTTTACGTCTATATATAAGAAAATCCTCTTATTTCTTGCTTATGATGAGGGCGGAAAATCCGATTTTTCCATTAAGAGATTAATGTTGGTTAACCCGACAAAGCAGCAACCTCGTAGACTTGATATGTGATGCACACTAACCAAAATTGCATCCAGAAATCGATCGCTTTCCGCCTGCAATGATGATTTGTAAGTACATAGAATACAATACCTTTTTTAATTCGTCACATAACGAAATACATATATAATTGCAATTCAGAATTATGCAAGTCTGTGATTCGTCAGAAAACAGTCTTCGACGAATATGTGTTTCTGACAAATCGAGTCACGAACAATATATATTATCAGAAAATACATTACGGTAAAGAGAAAGTACGTTATCGGCAAAAAATGAGGTGCACGCATGATCAAAGATTAAAACCGCAATCGACAGGAGCGTAAAAGATGCAAGTTTCGTTCGACATATGAATATTGTAAAAACGACGCCGTTCCGATAAGAATTGGAGATTGCGGGGGGGACGTATATAGTAACTTCGAAGGCTAGCACGTTCGTGCGTGAAGCTCTTATTTCGATCACAAAAGGGACTCGCGTTCGCAGCGACCGACAAACGCATCGGAAAGACGGAAAAAGGAACGCGGAGAGGTAGAACATACGTATATATACACATGTATACAGATGTATAGATATATTGTCTATGGTGAACGGCGCGCGGCAAAGAGAAGAAGGGCAGAACGCTCGGGTGGAACGGAGAGGGGAACCCCCAATCAAATATACATGAGTTCATTAAGATGATATTTATTGAATGGAGGGTATTGGCATAATGCCCGTGGTACAATAGCTCCAAAATACCTATTCAACCGCAGACGCAGTAACTATGATGGTGATCGGATGTGGCGTCGGTCTTTCGACCAATTGCAAATTAATGATACACTCGACGCGCTGCCATCAGAGCTGCGTGTTGTGTCTTTTCATTTATTCACAATTCAGGCGTTTAGCGCTTTTTTGCTCCCTTTTCTGGAAACGAAGCACCGTCTTGTAATAAAAGTTTCGTAACTGTCTATTAAATTACCGCCTTTAAAAGGATCAGTGATGAATCGAAAAAAAGTAACAAAAATATTAGTATATATTGGAAGCTTTTATTCAAATTCATTCCAATCAGGATTTTCTGATTCAAATACGCAATTTTCACAGATATAAGAATAAATGCAGTTCCATCGAAATAAGTAATCACAAATGTCACTTATATTATGTTACTATTTAATAGTTAGAAGCTTAACAAATAGTTTTATTCCTTATCAGAGTCTCTAGTATGGACTTCTTGGCCTATTGTTTAATCGACTTGACAACAGCAATAATCAGTTGAGATTGGATGTGCCGTTTTATGAAAATAATATAGGTATAATTATTTGTTCATGTCCATAATTAAATAAGCAATACTACATCAGCAAATCGTGTCTATTAGATAACGTATGCCTTGCAATATAGGCTTCGAAAAACTACATAAAAATGATCGATTCATATCCCTCTCATTCTGTGTTTCTCACAATCCTATTGGAAGGCTTAGCCAACTTATTGCCGCATTATGTATTAATGAGACAAAGGCGCCTCTAATCGGAAGCGATTTTGGGTTTAATGTCATCGACTCTCGATCGACTTTATTAAAATCGTGTTTGCTTGGTTTTTGCGATCATTCATTACCATCCCTAGTAGAATTTTGAGCGTGACACTTTGGGCCCCAGCCGGATCCCTTACTTTAATAGGGATCCCGGCCAGGACCCGATGTGTCACGCTCAAAATTCTGGATCTTTGCGACACACATTTTTCAGATGAATCATTTTTTATTTATGAAAATTGATATACAAGAGTTTAGGGGTGACTGATCACGAATTTGAATTTAAATCTTAAATATTCAAAATGGATTAATCAAGATGGCGCTTAGAAATTAAAGTGGATTTTGATAAAAATTATTTATGTGGTTACTTTAAATTGTTTATAGGGGTTTTGGAATGGAAGCCATCTTGGATCCGACATTTTTAACTTTTAAAACTACTACCCGTTTCGATCGTGTTCTATACCACATGTTCATTCACTTATGAACCATTTCTGTCACACTCGGACACCAATGTGAGGAGTTTGTTATCAATTTCGTTGCAGTTTTTTATTTCCAGCCTTCCCAGTAGTCCGATTGTTAATAAAATGATAATTTTGCATTACTACTTAGAATAATAATAATTATTATTATTATTCAAATTAGAATATAAAAAGAGAATTTTCAGAATAAATTTATACTAAGACGAAATAATAGCTATTATCTGAAAATGTATATACGGAGTTTGCAAGAGTAGCTGTTTACGAATGAAATTTTGAAAATTTAAAATTGAGAATACCATATGATCCATCACAATTTTGAGAAATTACAAATCAGCTGATTAGGAATATGATGTAAAAATTCCGAAATTTCAAATATTGGAGTTTTAATACGACTGGGAAAAATGTTGTTTCTGAAAGTTGGTAAATAGAATGGAATTTTTTATGTTCCTGATAGGTTAGGTTAGGTTCGCATTATCCAAAATATCTAATGAAATGGAGACAATGAATACGCAGCCTGAAGAAATTTCTTTCAAATCAATTACCGTCCGCATAGTTTGTCTGGAAATATAATCCATGAAAGTTATAAAAAATATACACATATGTCAGATTTCATAAAAAAAGGATTATTAGAAAAATTGGTGACTGAAAGGATCATAGGATCAAACCACGGTGTGGTAGTTTTAAGCGTCAATGTTGACAGGTCGTATGTGGCACTAGTGCTCCTGTGGTAAGTTACTGGATGGCTTTTGGAATTTACTGATATTATCGGTACTCATAAGCTATGTAGCAGTGCAACGGTAAAAATGCGCAACAAGTAGTGCAATAAATATACTTGCAGCATTTCATGTTCTCCTTCAAGATAATGATTTAAGTATCATCTATTATGTGTATCGAATCACGACCAATATTTCATTTATACTTGCACAGATAAAAAATGAGACATAGTATGTGTAAAGCTGGCAATTACTAATTGCAAGTAAATGTGCTATTGATGTGTTTAGCAAGGTTTCTTGCGAATCTTTTTGTTTCTAAATGGATATGTGATGTTTAGTTGGTGTAGAATGATAAATGATAATTCTAGATCAGATTTTACATTCAAAGCTTGAATGTGTCCTGATCTATAAGATTGCAAATATAACTGAATTCCTCTAAACTACGAGGTGGACTTGAAACATGGACATGTAAATTTTTTAACTAAACATTTGTTATATATATGTCGTCAATCACTCACACCCATTATGAATTGTAAGAAAAACTGCAGGTCAATATGTATTAATTCTACAATACAAAAAAAAAAAATGCTTTCTGTTTACAATTTGAAACTTCTTCCATGCGTCGTAACTAAAGAAAATTATGACACGAACTTTTCCTAGTATACACATAAGTAAATACATAGAACTTGAGATAAGTGACTCCAGAAACCTGAGATAAATTTAATTCACGTAAATACAGTAGCATTGTTCAAAACTAGCAGACGTCGTCTGTTCTTTGTCGCGATTTTCTGAGAACCACTGAAAGCTAGTTTATCCATAGGGAGTCTGTCCTTAGGCTTTCTCCCACCTACAGAAGCAGCGGCTGCGGCGGCGGCAGCAGTGCGCACTTCCAACCTTGCCATTTCAATTATCGCACTTTTAGCGGGCTTATTTAAATCCTAAGTGCATACTCACGGAGACTACTCGCGCGTTAGAATTGGAAGCACAGCGCGACGTCGGTACCGAACCTTTCTGCCGTTCGTTCGGGCAGAGTGCATTTGCATTCGCTTCATTATTTACCCAATAGTCTCGTCTCCCTTGTTTCCACTTTGGTACACCTAGCGACGAGGGAAAGACGTTCACTTAACATTTGTCGTTATCGGCTGATGAGGAGGGACCCCAGAGTGTTTTACTTCTAATAGTCTTACTGCTATATACTTTAAGAGGATGGAACCACCACGGTTTTACTATCCTCTGTTGTTTTTCCCATCGTGATCACTCCAATATTTACAAGTGTAGTTCTATACGTTCATTTCTTCCTTGTTTTATGCATACGCTGCGCTAAATCACCAGATGCTGAAGGTCACTTGGACTTTAAGAATTCACTGACGTAAAACCTGAAATAGAATAATTCATTAAGGCATTTCCTCTTTTTATACAGTCGACCGCGATTTCCTGAACAGGATGCTGTATTAATTTCACCTTTGGAAATCTTACCCTTAATAATTTTTATACTGATGTCAATAGTGACGGAATTTTTTAATAAGAGAGAAAGGAGAAAGGGAGTAACAATGTCGGAAGGGAAGAATGAAACGAAAGCAAAGTCAGGAAATGAGTTGAAAAAAGGTGTATAGGAGCAAGTAAAACGAAGAATACATCCATCTTGGTTTAATACTACCAAGTCCGTATTATCTCATGAAAATAACACGTTCGGAATTCTAAATGATACCCAATTGGATATCATTTCAGATCACGAAGATGATTTCTTGAAGTTACAGTTTTCTGTTACAGTTTCTACAAAAAATCTTATAATTTTCCATGCGCTGAACCAGAAAAATTCTTTACAATGCTGAATATTAAATCTAATTTTCTAAGAATGTAATGACATTTGTACTTTCTAGGATTAACTTCAATGCCAATTATATGGAGTCCAATGAAGATGAAAAATTAGAGGCTACAACATTCAACCGCCAACTCTATCCGATCACGAAAGCGGCAAATCTCTCGTCTTCAATTTACATTAACGATTAATAATCATCGAAATGCTCAATTATTATATACAAAGTTGTAATTAGCTAATTTGACGAAACTGAAAATAAACATTCGCCGCAGTTAAACCGAAAAATTAAATTTTACCATCTGAGTGTACTACTCAGTTGGGGTACTTTCGGTTTTAATTTAACGCCATGTTCGATTTCGACGTGCATTTGTTTAAAGATTGAATTGCACTTTATACGTTTATAAGTATAAATCGTAAAATAATACCAAGGATTTAATATTGCCATAACAGAAAATTTTGGTCGAGAATGAAGTATACTATTCTGTCTTTCTAAATTTTACTTTTTGGTGAATGCGGCGTTTATTAAATGTATATGAATTATAATGCGACATATCATCATTGAGCTCCATTGTTAACTCCATTATTACATAAAATACAATTTATGCAATCGTAAAAATGGGGTTCATCACGGTCTTTAACACGGAAGGACGAAGAAAATTTTTGTTTCTTTGCAATTACATTTTATCACGTTTTTTTCTTTTACAGGATTCAATATAAAACATCGTCGAATGTGCGGGTCTATAAGAAAATGGACTTTTCTTATGTTATGCTATTTCTCTATCTCTTTCATTCTCATTTCCTATCTTTTTTATTATTTTATTCCTTATTATTTATTCTTTTTTTAATTTGATTTTTCAATATCTTTATTTCTTTCACATTTTCTAGTTTTGTTGACTTTATACCGTCATTATTGTAATTGTATAGGTCTGTTATCATATGAAACATGGATATTTTATGATAAAACACATGTGTTTTTTTTTTTTTTTTTTTTTTGAGTGACCAAATTGAATGCTTCGAACCTACCTATGATATAGTTCGAAGTAAAAAAAGAAAAGGGGAAAGCACTCGCCATGCGATGACTGCATGTTTTAAAAATATTATTGCGAATTATACAAACAATTGTTAATGATGAATTTGTTGTCAAGTCAGAGGCCTGCGAATTTGATATACCTTCGAATACGTTCAAAATTGTGAAATTTAAATTAACTCCGACATATCGTTCACAGCTGCAACTTTGTTTTACAATATAATTTACTGCGAAAATTATTTGCAGTTGAATTACTAAATAAAGCATTTGTATTCAAGTTGTTACTATACACGCGAATTTCTCTTTTCAAACTTAAATTGGTTCAAAAACGATTTCCTGGCTTTCAAAATCCATTACATAAAATATTCAGCTTAGTATTCTACTTACAAATTCCTTCGGCGAATGTTTGATCGTGCTTCACTTCATCACGCGCGGAACTTTAGAATAATGAATCCGTTGTCGTTCGAGATTTATAGGAATTAAATAGAATTTAGTCATTATTACACTTGTTTTTAAAAAATGTTTAATTCTGGAGTTGTATTTGCATATTTTTGTCACATTAATTATGATTTTTCTTTACAATTATTCATAATATTTTCTAATATAGTAAAGTTATAATTTATTAATGCCACAATACATCTAAAGGAACTAACGGTTAATTGCATACATAAAATTGAGGTTATGTTCAGAAATCTTTAATTTAATCGACAATCCCCGGAAAAAATGGATCAGATATAATTTCAGATATATAATACATTATATCTGGATCAGATATACGATTATATCTGAATCATGTATGATTATATCTGGAACATATATGACCCAGATACAATTATATCTGAATCCATTTTTTCCCGAGAATAAATGTTTGGATATTATAAAACATTGGAATCCATGATAAACATGAGGAGGAACTTTTTGATGTTCCCCAAACAGGAGTGAGCGAGATCACATATAATTACTTCACTTGTGATAGAAATTTCCCAATAACATTTTCGAATGAATGACGGCGAAATGAGCCGTTATATCACATTCCGTTTTTAATTAGAATAAGATGACATTAAAGCAGCATACGAATAATATTCGATAGTAAAAAGTTTGATTCTAAGGGTATACACTTGACTTTTTGTGTTGAATACCCTATACAGTTTGAGAATCACGAATAGTTGAAAATACATTTCTCTGCAAAATTTATGAATTTGTAAAAAAAAAAAGAATTATGAAATGAGATATTTATAATAATTGAAGGTCTCCTAACGTGTGCAATTATTGGAAATATCCGATTGCGAGTGAAAAGAAAAATAATGTATGACTAGCTATAATTACATACACACATGAGAATATGTACGAAGAGTATCTTCCTAGCAATAAATTGTATATACTCAGAAATTGAAATTGCGAAAACAGATCTATGTTAAAACATTCAAGATACTTTTCAATTCAAGAATAAATTTTTTATCGAAAATTCTTGTAAACAACTGTTGATATTAATATTGCTAATCAGAGAATAATTGCATAGTACAGCCAATGAGGATTTCTAGAATCCTTAAGCCGTCATTATGATTTCTTCACACACTGTTCCACCATCATTTCATTTCTCACGAGAGTGGCGATCGATTTGTCACAGGGCGTAATCACGAAGTCCCAGGCGTGTAAAAGAGTAATTTGCCAAACGACAAGAATCGATTGAACTTCTGGCTTTTTACCGCTGTAATCGAACACCTCATTCCATTAGTTTGCAAAAAAATATAAGGGCCGGTCGGCCTCTGAAAAGCAACGATTAACAAGTCCCGCGATCTATCCCGCGTTGTCCATCCCATCAGGCGGGATGTTCGTCGCGATCTCCATTACACACTTCGATCTTGTGCTTCGATGGCATCCGGTCCATGGGGTAACCCTGTGATTTTTTCGAAAACTTTCAGCGATGAAAAAAGTGCACTAATTTCCCCGGAGGTTCTTGTAAGGGTGTAGAATGCTCTGCAGCACTCAGGTGATCGAAGCGAAATTGGGTCGAGGGAAAGAGAAAAGAAGAAAGGGAAAGTTCGCGATGAGCCGAGATCTCACAATGACATTTGAAGGGCTGAGAAAAAAAAACGAATTGACACGTGTTCTTAAACATTTAGGAAGAAACATTCTTTAAACAAAAAGTTAAATCAACTTATTGTAATGTTGACTGAAACCAACGATTTCACCAATGGTCATATCACATATAATTTTCAAGTTCTGATTTTTTAAATTAATGTTGACATTATGCATTTGACTCTATATTTTCGAAATTTATGAAAACAAATATAATTTATTTAAATTCCGAAAACAGTGTATTTAAAATTACAATAATATTCCAAACAGAACAATGGACAAAAGAGAAAATAATGAATTTCATCGATTCGGGAAATAATATTGTATATTAGGAAGTGTGTGTGTATGCTAGTGATGGCAGAGCTGAAAATTGATATTTTCCCTTCCACAACTCTTGCCTTATCGTAATCTGAATAATCAACGTAATTATTGAACTGCTTTAATATATATGTAACGGTCCTAATAATCTGCAATTTGCAATTCGGTAATGCACAGTTCAGTAATCCTATTCTCCGATTGGATGAATTGGCGAATACTTTTACTCTAATGGATTGGACTTAAATTAGATAACACACCAATCTTCTGTACTCTACGTGGAAACACGAGCATTTCGCTATTATTATATGTATATCTAGCCTGCTTTGTATCTCATGCCGTTATAGAATAATCTGAAATAATTATTATCTATCCGTTATTGTCCATAATATTATTATTCTACATTAAGCAGTAATGTAGTGTAGCGCGTTAAATTAACACGTCAAGATATAGAGACGTCTAAATCTACAAAAAAAAATTTTTTTTTGTTAATTATAATATATTTCTGTTAAAGCACGCATGTATTATATATTATGTCTTGCACGTTAATAAGTAATTTCAAGAATTTACTTTCCAAACATCTCTAAAAACATGTTAAATAAATGGATACTTTCAAGAAATTACGTCAACCAATATCCAAGACATAATCGATTTTATTAAAAGTTTTTAAATGTTCTTTTTAAAAATATTTTAAAACTTTGAAATCCTTATATTTCCAAATTACAAGTATATAAATACATCAGGCTTAAAGTAATTCTTTTCGCCGCGTATTTTTATGAATCGCACAGAACGCCAGACTATAAACGTATACATCGTAACAAATTGATGTACATCGAACTTTTGCGTTTACGGCCATATAACTTGTAGAACAATATATAAGTAACAAGTTGATCGATCGAAGTAGTTTATACTTCATTGAATATTTTCAAAACGAGAGTTTGCGCTCCCGTCAGCGGGCTTTTAAAGAAGATTAAATCAAGCCATTTTGGTTCCTTGGGTCAGACCAATGGTCAAGCAAAAGCGATTAATAAACTAATCGTGTTCAGCCCGTGGCATCAATCATTTTTCGTTCAAGCCTACCTCTGCAGACGACAGCTTAAATATAAACTAAGCGGCTCGCGAATTGTTTGCTTCAATTGCGTTCAGTTTGTGCTTCTGCATGACGTAACCTCCTCGAGTTTTCACCGTACAACGATCATTGGCGGAGCAATTAGTAATCCATAGCATTTAGGCGGAAGATCGCTTTTAAATTATTAATATATCTGTATTTGTTAGTATAGTCCAACCTTAACCCTTTCCGGCATGGTGGCTAATATATTAGACACCTGAACCCAGTTGAAAATTTGAGCTTTGAAAGACAAAATAATGCATTTGCGCCCGGTTTT
>JAPYZR010005036.1:0-24972 GCA_030522945.1 Trichopria nigra
GGATAAAAAATAGGGGTTCCCATTTAAAAAAATCACTCTGACCTTGAAATAACCTTGAAAATCGAGTTTAAGGTCAAGATTGTTGGTACCATTGGATGGGCCCCTCTATCCCCTTCAACTTTTGTAGAGGTCATTTTTTGATATCATTCATTTTTACAGAGGTATCTGCGTGGTCGGATTAAAATGAAACACGCTGTATGTGTTTATTATGAAATATCAAAAATAAATAATTACGAAATATTTATATCCATTTCTATTTAGATATAATTTTGTTTTTTTTTTTTTTGTATCGAGCAGCCTAAAGTATAATATTCATTTACTCGATTTTTGCTGATTACTTATTTTAGAGTATATGTATATGCATCACTTGGCATACTTGTATAGGGACCAAAAACGTAGGCGCATCTACTGATATTAAGGACATTTTGGATTTGTGAGGAGCGCCCCCATAATTTTGTAACACAATTTCCGCTACTGGACTCTTTCGTATTGTACTTAGAAGTACAAGGCGAAAATAATGGACGCTGCGTTTTTCAGGGTGTTTTTTTCAGAATTTGGCAGTGATTTTTCAAAAAAAAAAAAAAAAGCCTCAATAACAACGTCAATTTTGCAATTATATACAAAAAGTGCGATTTTTCAAAGTGATTATTTCTTCAACGTCGATTTCTTACTTCTTCCCGTGTTCATTTAATCATATAATAATAAGAGGAACTGTGGTCCCGATGTTTAACCTTGTAACACCTTGAAAATCAGATTTTTGTTCTGCTTTGATTTTTCCAAAATGGCGGTTTTGTATCGTGGATCCATAAAAATGTTCATGAATTTTTTACTCCATAATAACTATTAACTCTACGAAAAAATTGCGTAGAATTAAAAGTACTTAAAATTATCCAATGAGTATTTTTCATATGGAGCGTGATCCAGTTTAATCGATCCGCCTACACAATATATAAGAAAAAAAATGTTTAAACAAAAGTTGTTCAGGCTAATGGGACCCATCTTTCTGCTTTATTGGTTTTGATCTTGTTGAAAATTTCACTACCGGAACGATAGTTATTAATTTGTAAGAATGTGACCTTCAGAAGGATAAGTATAAAGATCAAAATTTCCTTAAAATTACTACTTAACCTTCGGATAACCTTGAGAATTAACTCAAGGTCAAAATGCTCAAGGTCGTTGGTCCCCCAAACCTTTACATTTATTCGCCCACAAATCCTGAAATGTTCAAAGACAACTGCTTCTGGACGACTTTTTAATATTTGACCTTAATTTGACCTTCCCTGAAGGTCACATTCTTACAAATTGAAAACTGTCGCCAATTCAATTGGTGTTCCCATTGAAAATCACGTTTAAACAATTTTTTGCACGTATCGCGCTTACTTTTTGTGATATTTGGGTGGATCTATTAAAATGGCACACCCTGTATATAATTTTCCGTGCCGTGAAATGATTTTTTATGAAACTTCTTATAATGTTCGGTATATAGAACATCAATAAATGTTAAGAAGATATAGTCGTTCGTTTCAAGTTCATTCGGTTTTGTCAAAATGACAGTGGTGTTTTTAAATTATAACTATAGGACAACATTAAGTTTGTGAAGAATTTCTTTCTCTATTATCGCGTGTTTTTCTTATCATAACCTAACGTAAAATGTGTACGTACATCTGCTCACTAAAACAGAAACGTATAAAAAAATATGTTGACACCGGATAAGACGGATAAAGTATAAGCATTAAGATTTTGAAGGGAATATTCTGTAAAGTTCATCTGTCTTATATATTTATAAAAGTTATAGATCAAAATATCGAAGATTATATAGATTATATATACATGATCTTGAACTTATAATTCATACGACATGCATATACGTGTATATAATATAATATATATTTTGTAAAATATGGAAAATTGAAAAATCGCGATTTGAAACAGTGTCTCTATTATTAAGTCGGAAGTTTTTGTTATAGTTATGTATAATAACAAGTAGAGCTTGAAAATTAATTATGTAAGAAATAAAATATCTATTCGAAAATGGATCATATAAAATGATAATGAATAATAAATAAAAATGAATGCATAATAAAATGCATTCCATATACATATATATTAATAAAAAATATCACGCTTATGAATGATATAATTCATAAAATGTTAAATCTGAAAAATTCATAAAGAAGAGAATATATACTCCTGAATTATTTTAAAAAACATTTGAATTCAAAAATGAGAAATTCGTAAAATTTTAAAATGCAAAAGTTTGAATCCATTTAAATCCATTTTCGGTCACTGGGAATGTATAATAATAAAAATCATAAATATAAAACTCGATGAAAGAAAATATAGATAAAATGAACAAAATAATACTAATGATACAACACAATCGTTTTGATCTACCTTTTTTAAGTGACACATTAAAAGATAAACAAAAATAATATTACCATTTTAGTATATATATATATTCGAATAAAAAATTCCTGAAACGATTTTATATATATATATGTGCATGTATACAAAAATTACAAAATTCATGAATCATATATTATACAGGTGATGTATATCTACACAAATATATTTAACGTTTTGTTGTGACAGTACGATGGCATTAGGGCAAATAAAATAGTTACGATATTTTTCAAACAATAGGATTATGTAATCTTTAAAAAATGGTATTTCAAATATTATTTTTGTTTATCTTTTTATGTGTCGCGGAAAAGAAAAGTAGATCAAAACGATTATGTTGTATCATTAGTATTATTTTGTTCATTTTATCTATATTTTCTTTCATCGACGCCCTTATAGAAATTAACCGTGGCATTCCGTTTCATTGTAAAGGCCCTATACCGGAAAAGCATTATGAAATCTGCAAGAGAAAATCTCTCGATTCTGTCCCGATATTATGCAGAAAATCTATACATTTGATAGTGAAAATTATTACAAATTCTGGACA
Organism: Trichopria nigra; assembly: GCA_030522945.1. Lineage (NCBI taxonomy): Eukaryota > Metazoa > Arthropoda > Insecta > Hymenoptera > Diapriidae > Trichopria > Trichopria nigra. The sequence continues at coordinate 2,948 of JAPYZR010005036.1, forward strand.
GATAAAATATGAATGCTGTCCCGTTTCTATCTTGCTTTTGTCTAGAAAATACTAGATATGATTATTTTTATATAGAAAATTATTTTTTAGGTTTTCCTAGATAAAAACTAGACAGATTCTGTTTAGATCATGTACATCGATTGTTATCATGGCCTTATATACATTAGGCGTCTACCTGCGGATATTGAGGCTACATAGTTTTCCAGTCTAGAACCAGGAATTATTCTTGGCAAATCTAGACAGAATCGATACAGCGCCACGATAAATTTCTGCTATGGCTTTTCTGGTATGGGGCGATTGTCAGGCAAGCATTTCTAACAAGAAGCATCAGAAATCATGACTAATTCTATAATCCATCATGTACAATATAGAAATAGGAATGTTTATATATATATAGAATCGAATGATTAAAATTGTATAACATTATAAAGTACCGAATAATCTTAAATCAATTTTGGTAAATTAAGATTTTATCGATTCTATATATGTATTTACTTGCATAAGTGTACATCCGCATCGGATAAGCCATTTTAGAATAAAATGAAAGCCACATATATATTATATAGATGTAAGTCATACTGAACTTTCAGAATCTTTTATTGACATTTTCCAAAAACTATATATGATTATTTCCCAAAAAAAAAACATTTTTGTATTTCGTTTTTGCATATTAAAATCAATTCAATTGCTATTTATAGTAAAGAAATCGTGTCCTCGAAACTTGAACTTTAAAATGTACACATAATATTAACATTTTGAAAATATACGTAATAGCATCCAAAATGGCGGCTCAAAAAAAAAAAAAAAAAATCGTTTCATCGAAAAAAAATCAAAGAATACGCTGAAATATTTTCAGTATTTTTTCAAGACTTTTTCAAATCTTCAAAAATTGTAGAATTTTGTTTAATTGTATGGACTCTTTTTCGGGAAGATTTGTTCCAACAGTCTATAATTTTCGAATAAAGAATTCCTGAAGCGATTTTCTTTTTGTGTTTGGGCCGCCATTTTGGATGCTTGTATACGTTTATTTTCGAGAAGTTAATACACTTCTGAAATGATGTTCACGGTCTCGCGTTTTTCGAAAAATCTAATGAAAGATTCTGAAAGTTCAGTCAATTTCACGTCAGATGTGCTTGGACATTTAGAACTTTTTTTTTTACATAAAATACTACTTTTTATTTTATTTACTTAATAGAGAAATAAAAAAATACAAATAAATAAAACATTTGTTACATTTGTACGGTACGAAAATTTAATAGCAGTAACTCTGGCAGACATATCTTTATACGTATATATTTTTAAAGCCCAATACTTCCGCGATAGACGATTTCTTACGACATCTGTTATTTTAAATTTACGATATTGATTACAAACGAAATTTTCCTGCATTTTTTTTTGTTGCAAATCTCTCCGATGGGTGGCTGAATCCTTATCAGGAAAATATTTTTTTAATAGTTGATCGATTACGATGTTGTGTAAACTCAGCGACCACACGCGAGTTGATCAGCCACTACATATATGACGGACATTTCCACGCATTAACATAAATAACATTATGTTATTCTGGGGCGATTATTGAATTAATAAATTTACTCCGAAGAAATCATTTCATCATCTGGAAAATAATTTCGTGCATACTTTAAAAGATAATATTTATTGAACGGAGCGTCGATAATAACAACACATTTCTCATTGTGGTATTTTGTATATGCTCTACTGTATTTAACGAAACAAATTGCAGCGATTTCGAATATTCTATAATCTGTTATTACCAGTTAGAAGTTTGTTTACTTATTTCATCAAAATTAATGCAAATAAGTTTGCGAATATTAACTCGTTGATGGTCAACTAATTAAAAACGATTTTATGAGACATATACTCTTCAGATTATCAGAGATTTTCATTCGTTACAATTTTGCAGAAACATATATAGGCTGTGTGCATACTAACACAAGCTTGCAGGCGTGAGTTTGTGTGGTTATGTACATACACATAAAATACCACCCAAGAACTTACAGCACCCAAGAAAGAGGGCGTTCAAAGTGTTCATGCACACAGTCACACAACATTACTTCCGTAAGTTTGTGTTCGTATGCACACAGTCCATACGTACACTGAAAAAAAAATTTCTTATTTTCAAGTAAAGATTTACTTGAATAGTACAGCAAGTAATTATTTACTTGAATTAAGAAAAGATTTTCTTGAATTAAGTCAGATTTACTGAAAAGTAGGAAACATTTTCCTAATTCAAGTAAATATTTACTTGAAAATAACAAATTTTTTTTTCGGTGTATACATATATATAGATCTTTTTCTACGTTTCTTTCGCATTGGATTTATAAGCGTTACATTACATAATATTTTCTTTATATATACAAGGTGTTGAATAAAACTGGTTTAGATTCAAGCAGCGCATATACATTCAATACCGTTATATTTTCTTTTTATCAAGTTTGTTCCGATGGAAAGTTACATTGAGATCGTTTTTTATGGATAGGCTATATCTACGAGTTTTTGGATTTTCCGTCGTTTTTATTTTCGAAGATGGCTTCACGTTTTATGGGCCATACACATCGAGTTAGAAACGTCCGATTGAATTGAAACATTGAAAAAATGGAATCTCCAAGAATCGCGTCGAGCATTGTGTTTGCAGGGCGCAAACACAAAAACTAACGATATAATGTAACAATTGTACAATTATTGTCCAATCGACTCAATATAGTTTCAGCGCAAACGGGTCCAAAATATATATATGAGAAACTTGTCGATAGGCCAGAATGAAAATCGAAAATTCACTCTAAATCGCCATGCGATAAAAATAGACAACGTCAAGTCATCTCCAGTTTTTTTATTGTTTGCGTATATACGTTGGACTTTTACGATATGAAAGCAAGGTATTGATGAAGAAAAACCTCTTCATTGTTCTGGGACTGAAGTCAAAATCGAGAAAAATACGGCGAATATTTAAGAATTTTCTGTAAAACAACGTTTTTCATGATATATTTCCGAAATTGGAAATATTAAAATGAGCTCTGTAATGTTTTAGCAGCAGGTTGAAATACAATTGTCGAAATAAGTTGAAGGAAAAATTTCTAATGATTCTATATTATATACTTGTATGCAGAATATTGAAATACTCATAATTATATACAATTCTGAATTATAAGATTTCCGGTTCCCTATACGTTTTGGAAAAGTTCGTGAACTGAAATAGAAAAACCGAATGCGCGAACGCCACTGCGCATCAAATATATATATATATATATTCCGCGTGATGTCACTAATCTGCCGTGACCGGCAAATGGCTACAACCGACTCGGGAATGATTAATTCTATAATACGTTATTAAATTAACATATATATACATATATACATTGTAGGCCATTTTAATCTACAATGAGAAATATCTCGAAATAGATGCATGATATCAAAAAACGTTTCAATTGTGCTATTGAATTTGACCTCGAAGATCATTTTCAAGGTCATACGGAAGTTGAAATGACTATTTTTATCCCGCATTTGAATAGAGCGGAAAATGTTTAAAAAGTGGTCATTTTGCGAAGGTCATTTAAAAGGAATTTGACGTCCAAGACTGAGAAACAGTAGAAAAAATTGAGTCATATTTGACCTTGAAATGACCTTCACAAAATGACCACTTTATACGTAAAATAGGGGATAAAAAATAGAGGTTCCAATTAAAAAATGTCTTTTTAACTCCCGCATGACCTTGAAAATTAACTTCAAGGTCACATTCACTAATAACGCATTAAATGACTCCCTTCGCCTGCTACAACTTTTCTCTGAAGCATTTTTTGATACTACGCGCCTATTTCGAGATATTTCCCATTATATATTAAAATGGCCCACCCTGCATATACATTTGTCAACCGGGCCAGTGGCATGTACAAAATTCATGAGCATAGAACAAGTTGAACGAAGGCTTCAAATTTAGCTTAATATGTCTACTTTCGAATGCTGCGTGCCACATGTGAAAAATCAAAATGGCGGATTCAGTTGCGGAGCCAAGAATGTAAAGAGTGCACGAAAAGAAATATAAATTATGTTAAAAAGTATGTTATTATGACAGAGGGAAAATATGTTTTTGGCGTAAATTTTGCATCAATGCTGTATAGTTAATGTCGGCTGTGTTGAATTCTAGAAAAAGGAAATTGTTGGTCCAATATGGCGGCTGAAAAATTAAAATTCTTAATTTCACATTGGAAAAAATATGGCCTCTTGCAATTTTTTGAAAAAAACATGTCCTTTTCGAAATAAAAATTCAGTTGCGTTAAAATTCAAATTGAGCCAAAAAAGAAATGAAAGTAAATGTTATATTGAAAAGACTTGAATTCCATACGTCGAAATTTTGAATGTGAAAAGAACGTCTTATAACCTCTGAATACAAATTAGGTGTCAGATTTCCAGAATTCAATATGGCGGATCATTTTGTATCACTTGTAGCCTACGAAATAAGCACTTGAGCGATCATCTGATTTCTTCTTGCAAAGTTTGTTTGCCATTTTGAATTCCGCCATTTTGTTTTACAATTAATGCCTATTTACTATATCGTATTACCGATCCAAATTGCACACTTTTGTACATGTTCCGACTTATCGTCCGCCATGTTGAAATAATGTCTTTCATTTGTTTTTGAATACTTTTCAGCGTCTCCCTGTTGTTCTCAATTCAATTTTCAAATCTCAATACTTTTTCGTTTACCGAAGGTGGTTTACTAGTAAAATCTTTATGAATTTATAGGTTATGTTTTATGCTTGCCCCGAATATTCGATCGTATTAAAGGTAATTTTGCGTTTCTCGGGAACTCTGATCGAAATCTCGGCAGAAGAATGCATCGTCGTTATCGTTCACCGCAAAGTTCCGAATAACCTTCATTATATATATATTATTTTCAAGCGTCTTAACAATCGGTAATCAGAGCTTTCAATCATATATGGATCTAAAATAATCGCGCGAATTCGAAAGTCTTTATCTAGAATCAAAAAGCCGATTATGGAGCAATACATCAATGAACAACTGACCAGGGGAGCCTTTTCCTCGCGAGATCGCGAAGATTATCGGCTTCTTCGTTTATTATCGCAGAATAAATACACGAATATCTGTTCGTATACCCTGATTTCGCTTGACTTGACCAGGTCGAAACCACGTGTTCATGCGATTCAATGGCAAAAATATTAAAATGTAAAAAAAAAGTAACTTCCTCCAACCGAAATCGAACCCGGGTCGCCCGTTCTCCAACGGCGAACCATAACCACTTCGTTGCGATTGCCGTTGTAAAATCGTAACAAAAAATATCGAAAAGTTAAAACAGAGGCTGGGACGTTTTTCTGTATGTTTTAATTAAATTTACTTCATCACGTGGTTACGGTTCGAAATTGAAATGCAGGCGACCGCGGGAGGAAGTTTATTTTTATTAATTTTTTTTTTTTTTCAATTTAATATTTTTGTTATCGAGTCATAACCAATAAATGCCCAAGACCATGTAGAATCGGTTGAAAATACCTTGCAGTGACGTGGAAATGACCACACTGTTATAAAATATACAAAATAAGACAGATATAGAGAAAAATGATCCAGACAAAAGTTGAAGGGATGGATGGAGGGGGTCATCCAGTGGTACCATGGTGATGCTTGACCTTGAACTCGATTGTCAAGGTCAAAGTGATTTTCTTAAATGGGAACCTCTACTTTTGATCTCAGATTTAAAAAGAGCGGAAAATTTTACGTTCAAAATTATATTTATACGATATTTTCAGCAAGATCGTAGCAAGGTCTAATGAAGGTGAAATTTCTGAAAATTGTTGAATAACTTTAAGTCCAATGTCAAGGTGATTGGTGCCAGAAGACGGCTCTCTCCATCCATTTTTCTTCCGAAATATTTTTCTGTTTACCCTTCATTCGACCTTGCCGTGAACTTGTTGAAAATATCGTTTTGAACGTAAATTTTCCGCTCTTTTCAAATCCGGGTTCAAAAGTATAGGTATCATAGTTGCCAACAAATACCATAATTATGGTATTACAACATGTGTTGGTTGATGGAATTAGGGCAAATGTTGGCAACCCTGATAGGTATTCACATTTAAAAAAGAAAATCACCTTAACCTTGAAATAACCTTGACAATCGGAGTTCAAGGTCAAGCACCTTGGTACCACTGGATGACCCCCTCCACCTCCTTCAACTTTTGTCTAGATCATTTTTCTCTATCTGGATGATCTGGATTATAGATTCCGAAAAATTCTAGTGGGGCGATTAAAATGAGACACCCTGTATATATATATATATATATATATATATATATATACAGGTTGTGTCATTTTAATGTATATAGCCATCATAATGGGAGAGAGAGATTCGATTTCACTGGTGGTGGGCACAAATCTGTTTACGAATTTGCTCTCAAAGTTATATACTGTACAGACTACGTCTATAGGAAGAAGAGAAAAACATCTGTTTATCCTTTTATTTTATTGCACACGTCTTTAGGAACACTGCAGAGGAAGGCCTTGAAAACTTGCGTCGTCTTCAGTGATAAGGGAGAAAGAGAAGTGGGAGTGCGACCAAGAAGTCGAATACGAGTAGAAACGTGCGAGCCGGCAACCGGCATTCGTTCCGGAGTCTTTACTGGAAAACCATGACCGGTAAGTTTCAAATTTGAATCGAAAACGAAACCCGTCGATTGTTATCATTTTTATGAAATCGAATTCCGCTGTCTAATATTCTTCAATATACATATAATAGACATTTGAAACGTGAAATGTTTGCGAAGAAGGCATTTTTATCAGATTAAGGAAATAAAAGGAGCTCGGCGTTTTTTTTTTTTTTTTTTTTTTTTTTTTTTTTTTTTTTTTGCGCGGCAGATTGAAATGCACGTGTTCGAGATATAGATCAATTTAGAGATTCGTAATCGGCCTTGAAACACCAACGTGTCGAGTTCTACGAAGTTTGTAACCGGAATTTTCTGTTTCATTTCAGACTACAAATTAGGAAAGGTGATCATCGAGGGGAAGACTAAACAAGTCTTCGAACTCTGTGATGATCCGAAGCTGTGCTTCCTTCAAAGCAAGGATCGTATCACAGCTGGAGATGGAGTCAAGTCTCATGCGCTGGAAGGAAAAGCTGAAATCAGCAATGCGACCAATGCCAAAGTATTTGAGCTGCTTAACCAGGCTGGTTTGAAAACTGCCTTCGTAAAGACTGCCAACAACATTTCATTCATCGCTAAAAAATGTGAGATGGTACCTATTGAATGGGTCACCCGACGACTAGCCACTGGCAGTTTCTTGAAGAGAAATCCTGGTAAGTTGTAAGAATTGAATATTATTGGAAAGCTTTTGAAATTGTAGGAACTTCTACAATATTCTTTTTCTCTGTCATTTAGGAGTCCCGGAGGGATTCAGATTTAATCCTCCGCTTCAAGAAACCTTCTACAAAGATGACGCTAATCATGATCCACAATGGTCAGAACAACAGATCATATCTGCAGGTTTCAAGCTTAACGGCGTGACCATTGGCAAAGATGAATATGATATTATGCGTCGCACAACTCTGACCGTATTCGAAGTACTAGAAAGGGCATGGGCTAGCAGGGACTGTGCATTGATTGACATGAAAATCGAATTTGGCATTGACACCGATGGCGAAATTGTAGTTGCTGATATTATCGACAGCGATTCATGGAGACTGTGGCCTTCCGGTGACAAGAGGCTTATGAAGGATAAGCAGGTACGGTATAAACCATTCTTATTAACATCTAAACTTTTCTATTTTAATTTACAAATAAATATAAGTAAATAGTAAATGACATCATTCTTTTCAGGTGTATAGAAATCTAACTACAGTAACCGATTCTGACTTGCAAACTGTAAAACGAAACTTTGAATGGGTTGCCAATCAGCTAGAGTACCTCGTTCCACCTCCGAGTGCCCTAGTTGTAATTTTAATGGGTTCAGCATCTGACGAAGAACACTGTAAGAAAATCGCTAAGCATGCAGTCGCCTTAGGTCTGAGGGCCCAACTACGAGTAACCAGTGCGCACAAGGGTACCGATGAAACTATGCGCATCCTGGCTGAATATGAAGGCAGCAGTGAGAAGGTACGGCTTTTATTTTACGCCTGCGGTAATCTCGAAAGTTCATATCGCTCAGCCCGCGATGACCTTTACGACACCGCTGAATAATCGGCAAGAACGCCGAATAACAAAGCTATAAATTAAGAAAAATATTTCTTGCGTATCTACATTAATGTCGTTTTTTTCCTCGTTTCGACTAGGTTGTACTGATTGCAGTGGCAGGGAGGAGCAACGGTTTGGGTCCAGTACTGTCCGGCAATACTCCGTTCCCTGTGATCAACTGTCCTCCTGCGAATGCAGGCGAAATTAGTCAGGATGTTTGGTCATCTCTAAAAGTACCTTCAGGTAACTCTTGAAAACGAAATTTTTATTATATATGCTGCAGGTTAATTCGCTTTCTTTAGACAAATATCTTCTTTTATTTATTTTTAAATACAATTTCAATTCATTCATGAATGATTTTGTTTAATTTAATTTAATTAGTATTTACATAATTTAATTAAAAATTTAATCTATATTATCTTCTTTCGTAGGACTCGGATGCACCACAGTCCTGTACCCAGAAAGTGCAGCATTGGCAGCGGCACAAATCCATGCACTTCACGATCATCTGGTGTGGTCGCGACTGCGCGTCAAGCAATTGACAAACTTCGTGACCCTAAAGAAGGCTGATGCTAAGTTGAGGAATCTTAAAATTTAAAAGAATTGAATCTTCGCAGTCAAGGTGACTGCAGCGGTAAATGTTTCTAGTAGCACTCGCCGTGTACACGGTCATCTTTTTTCTGTTACTGATATTGTACAATTTGGCAAGAGTTTACGACTTCAAATTGTTCCAGCTGAAGCCAGTCTTCGAATGAAAGTTGACATAAACGTCAAAGATACATGATAGCACTTTTTGTATACGCTGCCTTGTTGTTTGTATTGGTCATATTGTACTGGTTACAAGTATGTAACATTCAACTGTATCCGTTAAAGCAGATTTTCGAATGACATGGTTTTAAATAAACGATATGTTTTATAATTTTGAAATATGCATTGTTTCTTCATCATCATAAACATCCTCATATATAAATAATAATTTAATCAATGCTTGAAAATATTCCACAGGATCTTGTGACCCATTCTGTCGGTAATGTTTTTCAATCCTATGTGGATTGTCACCAAGTTGTTAAATATTTAAAAATGTCAGATGAAAGTATTTGAGAAAAATGTGTGATTAATTTTAAATTTAGAGTTTACTTTTTTTTAGATTCGATTATCAATATGCTTATTATCCTGTCCCAGTTTTCCTATCCTCCCCTTAGAGTATTTATGTAATTGTTAAAAGGAATTTTTTGTAGGTAACTTCAAAAAATATTTATTTTTAATCTTCTAATTTAAAAAATTATTCATTTTTAATAAATAATAATATTAATTATTAATAGTAATTAATAATGATGAATCACTTCATACATTAAATAATAATTTTATAAAATTGTATGTACTTTTAATAAATATTTAATAATATTTACAAACCTTTATTTCAGTATCGATGCAGTGTGTTTCATTCGTTATTTACAGTCTTTATACAACACTGTTAATATATTTTCACTTATGCTATATTTGAGTCTTTTGGACAAGAGCCTCAATGTCAGGTATTTCTTTAGGACAGTCTTTAGTCAAAGTCACATAATCACTGTTGCAGATCAGAATATCATCCTCTATTCTGATACCAATGTTATGAAAGTTCGGAGGTGCATATTGGTTATTGGGATTTACGTAAATACCTGAAAATAAGTTTCAAATGTTTAATTAATCAATTGTAAACGATTTAAAAATTTTTTTTTGGTAATATGTTTAAGCGTACAAGAAATCTGTTAATGATATTTAAATACCTGGCTCAATTGTAACAACCATTCCTGGTTGTACACGGATACCCCTTGAAATTTTGCCTGAATCATGTACATCCATTCCCAAATAGTGGCCAATGTGATGTGGACAATATGTGCAAGCAGCGGTTGACAATTTCTGTCCTTCGAGAGATTTTGGTAACAAATTAATTTCTTGGAGCCTTTTCCCAAGGAGGAAACACATATCACGGTATAATTGATCAAGGGTTGGCTTCTCGGATAGACGTCTGATCAATGTAGTTTGAACATCCAAGACAATCTCGTATAATAGTCTTTGCTCAGTGGTAAAAGAACCACTGATAGGCCATGTTCGAGTTATGTCAGATGTATATCCATGATATTCACAACCTAATCAAATTTCAATTTTAATGCATTATTAAATTTTACTATTTTTAGTTCAACAGTAGAACTGACAAACTTCATCTTATACAATAATTTAATAACTGCACATATCTATAATACATACCAGCATCCATCAAGACCATCTCTCCTTCCTTAATCATTTGATTGTTGGAAATGTAATGAATAGTATTTGCATTTTTTCCAGCCGCTACAACAGGTGGATATGCTAAAAATTCTGCACCATTCATACGGGATTCATAATCTACTATAGCAAATAATTGATGTTCACTCATTCCAGGCTTTGACAACTCCATAGTTTTTGCAATAGCTCCTGATGCAATTTCACAGCTCTTCTTCATTAAGTTTATTTCTGCTTCCGATTTAATAATTCTAAGCTGATGAATTGGTAACTTCGGGCACAAAAATATTTGTTTGTCCGTTAGTTTAATCAATTGATTCATTGTTTTATAGAATTTTGATTGAACTGAGTCTGTATTATTGTACCATATTGTACTTTTTTTGTTTTCAGATATAAACGAAACAAAATATCTTTCAAACTCTGATACTGGCAACACTTGATCGACACCGAAAAATGAAGTAGATGCCTCAACACCAGTTCTTGGACCATCCCACAGTTCGGCATACTGGTCTTTTGGTCGAACAAAAAGTGTAGTTGTAAAATTTGACTCATTTACAATAAGCACTAAAACACTGTCAGGTTCTTGACAACCTGTGAAATACAGAAAATCTGTATTTTGTCGGAACACATAAGGTATCTCATCGGATATGTGCACTTTAGAAGCTGAAGGCAACACCACAATTTGAGGAAATGAATCCTTTTGGTTGTCATAACCAAATGAAAGAATTTTTTCAGCAAGTTTACTTCGTCGAGTTTTTAACTCCTCCAAGCTAATGCCTGGAATGATCTCCCCTTTATTCAACAGGTGTGGATGAGTTTGCCAAGTTGGTTGCCCATAAGAAGGCTGCGAAGTCACTGATACTCTGTTCTGCACATTCTCTATAGCCTTCGATGAACATCTAGCTATCGTTTGATAACCTACAAATCAGTTACAAATTTTTAGAATATCTGAACAGATGAAAACTGCATTCCAGTACATAATTGTTATAATTTAAGATCACCTTATTTCTTTGTTTTCTAACCTAAAAGTGCATCAAAATCGAATGGATATCATTTAGAGTATTATTTTTAAACAAGCACTCACCTAATTTATTGCCGCAGTATTTCAGCAGTTCTCTACAAGTGGTAATCATATTCAAGTCTATACGAATTTTTTAATTTTACTTTTCACAGAAAAATATGAAAACAACGTCTATATTCTTATATAGAAATACTTTTGTGTAGATGTACATTTCGCGGTCAAGAAATTCGAACGCGGCGCTGGCTATATATATACAGGCTCTCGCGAGTCGCGCATCACTTCCCCGCAATGCCCGCAACCCGCAATCAGACCGCAATCCACACGGAACCCCCAAAGGCGCATTTTCATGAGGCGCGTATCGATTGGCGATCGAATGAAATTTCGAAAAACCCGAAAAACCGTTCAAACTATGGAAATATCAATTTTTGTTTATTCGCGCTGACGGTCAGAAGTTCAATAAGTGATAAATCATTTCTTCCGTGAGATCCTTGGGAAAAGACGAAGCAGCATCATTATATACATATAAAGACACTGAAATGCTAACTGGGTACGTATATAATCCCCAAAAAACGATGGTTCAAAAATTAAACGAGGATTACCCAACATAAATTATTTTTGTTGCTGGTAAGAGAAAATATACGACATATTCATGGTTTCCATAATAAACATAATTATATAGGAAAAATACTTTAATATATGTAGCTTTATTCACAATTAAATTTCTTATTTGTTGTTAATTGTTGACTCGTTGAAGATTTTATTGGTTCAGTTGTCAGATTTTTCAGTGCAATCGCAGTTATTATAAATCAGTATTTGGCAAAAGCCTTTTCTTACTGATGTCGCTTATTGTCTACAACTTGCACCAAGAAGTCGGAATGAGTAAATACCAAAACATATATTGTCAGGACCCCGCGGGCCCTTGACTATAATCGGAAATGCCTCAACAGGAACTTAACAAAATACAACAGATAAAACTTTAGGAAATCGTTTTGATTATTTCTTAATTAAAAAATTTCGAAATGCGTAAATGTCTAGGAAGAAACTCGTCTTCACCATATGAACCGCCGAACATTTCCTTGTACTCTATTGGCATCCGAAGGGAGATAATGACCGACAATTCATATAAACTTTTGGAGAAGTAACTCAGCCCAAATCAGACGCGCAACTCGCTTGAAAATTGTTTCTATTTTTATAATTATATATACAAAAGCCTAAAAAACAATTAGTTCTGAATAGATTTATTTCACATAGCTTCTTGGTATATTGAAATAAATTTTTGTGAAAAGTAAAAAGCACTTTCAACTATGCGCGCTTGTTTACAGTTAGTTACTTTCATATTCAGATAGTCATTATTTTGATTACAATTCGTGCGTGTTATGCATTGAAATGGATTATACTTTTGTTTGTTCTTTATAAGCATCTTCCAATAACACAATAAATCTTTTCACTCGATTCTTCTGAATCATCTGTCACCAATTTATGGCCTCTATAGAAGGTACTTATTTTTATAATTATTCATTTTTGCTCAATCGAATAAAATAAAATTTTAAATAGTTTCAAGACCTTAGGAAATTTTTAAATCTTTTTCTTTTTTATTTAACAAACAATACAATTTAATTAGAAAAAAATTTATTTCATAATTAAATTAAACAATTAAAATTAACATTTACATCATTCGCCTTATCAATTCATTAATACTATCTTCACGGTTTCCATTCTCGCCTCCTTTTTTAAAATGTACAGCCTTTTTGCCCCATCCTCCATTAGGCACATTGAGCTGCAATCAGAAATTTCAATTTAAAGACATGTTACTCATGACTGAATTTATTATCATAAAGCTATTTTTAATTTATTAAAATAAGAAAAATGAATTATTAGTCATTGTAACCCTACTCCATTGAATCAAGAACGTTTTATATAATAAAATTAGAAGAATTCTAATTTTATTATTATTCTTTAAATTATTCTTTAAATCTTTAAGTGATACTTGTAAAGAATATAAAGTAGAAGTGATACAGTATTCCACAATGGAAATTATAGAATGTATCTTCATTCTATTGTGGAGTTGAAATAACCTTTGTTATTCCAGCTCCTATAAATTACAGCACCTATTAATAATATAAAATAATATATAAATTGTTTTTACCTTAAATGGCCAAATGAAGTTTACAGCACTTGTGAATTTCGGACCGACCGAAAATATTTCGTGGATTAAATCTTCCATGCAGATTATTCCTGATTCACCTGCAAAAATTTCACTAGTTAAATCACAAGCAATTGATTTATTATTCTATTTCACAATAAAAAATGTACAAAAATCTTTACTAAAAAGTGCATTTAATTTGTTTACTCCAACTTTTTTACTTTTCCATTAGATTCATTATTACAAAAACTACTCGATTATATTTTTTAAATTATAAAGAAGTTAATAACAATTATTTGAAAAAAGAATTAGTTATTCAATTAGTTGAAAATATTATTCACATTTATGTTTATAAATATTCTTATTTGAGTATCGAGTGTTTGAATAATATAACCAAGTAAGTATTTATATGTGACGCATGCAGGTTAATGGAATTTCTCCCCTCTTTCTATGAATAAGAAAATTAATTGTCTGCCTTTGTTACATAAAATAGTTAGTAGTTCTCGTACAATGTTTTTACCAATCGTCTTCAACTTGGTGCATAATATTCTAGTATTTTCGTATGTACGAATTATTTATAATTTACTTACCTAATGCATTTTCAATTATGGTGTTACTGGTAATAGGGACATGTTTGTGGTCTACTTTGGCAAATCCTCTTTTGAATACAAGATCACGAACTGACTTTAAAGTTGGATATCCCCAAGTTATGTAGGGCTCCACCACTCGAAGCATATTCAATGTTAAATTGTTTAACTTGAGGAATATGCCTCGGTTTGCTCTTCTAAGAAGTAAAAGCTTCAAAATTTTTTGAACATTTGGAGCAGCTAGTGCTGGGCTAAAAACAAGAATATACAAAGACATTTTAATCTTGTTTAATAAACACATCTTTTTAATTAACTTTTATGCAAACCCATAAATGTGAAATAAAGTAATAATCCATTAGTAACAAATTCGAGGATTACAGATCAATAACATTATTGAAATAGATGAAATAAAGACTCACCTGCGGGTCAGAATAACAAACGCTAGTTTTGACCCCTGAGGTCGACAATGATTTCCTCTGCTTCTAGCTTCTCGCTTCATTCTCATTTCATCTCTATCTTTTGTACTGTGTTTTTTAATGTAATCCTCAGACTTTATGGAGGGTTGCCTTTTTTTATAATTAGACGCACGTTGCTGTTAAAATATAAACAAACAAAATTAATATTTTTCATCAACATATGTTCTTAAAATGGTTTGTTTTTAATTATTCTAAAATATAGTAACTTTGAACAAAATTAATTTAGAACTACTTGAATTTTCTTAGTAGGCTGAAGGATCAATGTAGTATTCAGTTATTTATATAATTTATTTACCTAAGTGCCTGTATACAAAAGATAGACAGCTATGTGGCGCTAAATAATAACTACAATGACTATTACAACTTTTGTGACTATTAACAATATCTAGGTGTACAATTTAGCGCATGGACTGTGAATTGAGTGAACCTAACTGAAGTTACTGCACAAACATTAGTCAAAAGGATAAGACACCAACTCAATAGTGATTGGTACGTTTTTGGACATGAGACAATGAGATCACAGCCAGACTTTTTAAGGAAAGTTTAGAAAATTTAGAAGAATAGAATAAAAACGAAATAGAAGATATCCAATAAGCCACGAGAAACTAGGAATCTAATACTTTGACTGTTGAACGAGTCTTCAAATGAGATGCTGTTTGTTCAAATAGCTAATGGCTCAATGGGACACTGAATAAGACAAGAACTATTTATGAATAAGTTAATATATTTGTTTTATAGAAGAAAAAAACAAACAATTATTGTATTCATAATCAGTATGACAAATGATGTCGATGTGTCTACAGAGCGAGTTAGTAATCCTTTCAAATGTTGTGTAAAATCTAGAGCGGTAGTTGTGTGCTCCATATTTTGTAATAGTGTTTATCACGATTTGCTGCTTTGAACTTTTAAATAATATTACTGTACAAATCCATTCAGAGCATTTAATCTGCCGCGACAAGACCTTAACGGTTATAAACATTTATAAATGAGTAGTGACAAAACTTAAACACTTGGCAGAAATCAATGCTCAAAAACATAAAAGATATAATCGTCAATAAAGATTATAAACTGGAACATATAAAAAAGGAAAACACTACGATACAAGCGAAAATAAAATCTCACGTTGCAAAATTGGAACAATACACTTCAATATTTGAAAAAGAAACTATTAAAAGATGAAATGAACAAATTATTGCAAAAATTTTCCGGAATCTTTCAATAATAAACAAGCAATTTTACTTATGGAAACAGATAGTTATGTAAACAGAAGGAACAAGTCAAATAGTACCTTGATTGATTTATGAACTTGTGTCCGGTCTGTTAATTCACGTCGCTTTCTTCGTTTTAGAACGCTTACAGCAACTGATGGCAATCTCTTAGAATCAGCTTTGACCATTTTTATCTGAAAAATAAAACAGTATACTCATTTAAGATATATAGGATAACAATCAGCTATACATTTAATAATGTAGTTCAACAGAATACGCGAAATAGCATGTATTCAATTTCAGAAATAAAAGAAAGCAGGTAAAAGATGTTTGTTTTAGTAATACGATGAAACAAACTAGGCTTTAACAGGAAATGTATGTACAACAGATATAATAGTATTTCGAGGTTAGAATAGGTTTCATCGACCGAATTTTCATTTTACTTGCAGAGTTGCATTGTTTATTAAAAAAAATAACTGAATTTTAATTTTGCACACTTCAAATATTAAAACCAACTTGGAACATAAGACTATAAAACAATCAATAATGGCAGGAAAACGCACATGTCCTGTATATTTAAAGGTTAGAAAAATTCGTTTCTTTTCAAATTTGTTAGAACCAAAATAATCGTTTTATTTACTTCTCTTTATATCTTAAAATAGAATTTTGATTATAAAAAATGGCAGTACAAAAATTTATATTAAATATTATTGCCAAAATAATACAAGCTTTTGGTCATACTTGTTATTTTTCTTCTTCTTTAGACAAAATCACTAAGTTGACTAAGATCGCCAACCTCGCTGACAAAGGCAAAACAGTAATACACATGGGCAACTTATCACAAACCCACGAACACGAAGTGCATATATTGGGATCTGACATGAGCCGGTGGCCGATTTGCGAACTAATCAAAGCTTGCATTCCGAGAAAGGTGATTGGGCCATAGGCCAAAATGGCGGTTTTAAGCTTGGGAATTCGCCGACAATAGCGCCAAATGTCAGATCCCAATACGCATGCGAGGATCACGTGTTTTATTGGATCTATGCACATGTATATACAAGCGGAGGGGGTCCCGAGCGTCCCGAGTAGATCAGAGAAATCTCTGGCGGAGTGTGGGGGAAACTCGAGCGAGAGAGAGAATGAACAATAGTTGCGTGTGTTGCCACCGGCGTGCTGCGAAAAGAGTCGCTGGTAACACTGATTTCTGAAGGGGGCATGAGGAATAACGTTCGAGTTACATAAAGTTTACTTTGAATTTGATTAGAACTGGTTACTCGTGGATTTTCGTGATTGACTGTTTAATCGAGCCAAAAAAGCTGACACAACAGAAGCGTGTACGGCCTATTAGAATGGGCTGAAAACCTACAAAGAGCTGATGAAGAAGTCTCAAATCAATGCGTGGAGAAAGTTCTGTTCAGAAACAGAAAGCGTCTCTTCTACAGCAAAGCTTGCGAGAATACTCTTCAAAGAAAAGTAATGCCTTCTACGATTTATCAAAAAGAGTAATGACGAATTCGCCAAATCACCAAAAGAATCCCTGGAACTGCTTCTCATTATAGTAGCTATCCAAGTATCAAGCTGGGACGGCGAAGTACTAATTCAGAGTGGGGTTCCTTAAACATAATTCAAGAAAGGTGACAAGAGCGATAATGGCTTTTGAGGCGTTCAAATCGCCAGGATTGGACTGCATCTATCGGGCCTTATTATACAAGAAGGCTTCTGGGGCATTCTTATAGCTATATAGTCCACTGACTGGACTTCTTTGGGGATGCATTGCCTTAGGCTGTATTATACACCAAAAGAATGGAAGAAATCGCATAAGTTTAATTCATTCATTCCGAAAACAAGAAACAGAAAATTCGTGGAGGCAATAGATCGATCAGCCTTACATCTTTCCTACTAAAACTGTCGGAAAGACTGGTTAGAAACATCTCTTCATGGTGAACCAATACCCCTACCGAACTAAATCTGCGGAATTGGCGATCAAGTCAGTTGCGGGTCTATACATGTATAGAGAAGCGACTTAATTAAGGTCAAGGGAGTGTGCATATAGGCGTCTATACTTCCTGGTCATTGATGGGGTAGCCATACTCTCTTCGAAAGGGTAAATTCACGATTGGACGGTTAAGGTTATTTTTCGTTTTCATTCAAACATGTATAATTTCAGCCCGTTTACTACCAGTATCTTCCATAACAATCTATATCGATAAATAACGATGCGTCCTATCGTGAATTTACCATAGAAAACGATAGAAATCATAACGCAAGATTCCGATAGTAAACGGGTCTAAATTATACGCGTTCGCAGAAAGCGACAAATATCGATAACCGTCCTATCGTGAATTTACCATAGAAAACGATAGAAATCGTAACGCAAGATTCCAATAGTAAACGGGTCTAAATTATATACGCGTTCACAGAAAGCGACAAATAACGATAACCGTTCAATCATAAATTTACTATAGGAAACGATAGAAGATGCTCCGCAAGATAACGATAGAAAACGGGAGGAACATTGATGTGTTCGCGAAAAACGATAAATATAACTATAAATGCCCAGTCGTGAATATATGCTGTAAAACGGGTCAAAAATATAAGCGTTTGCAGAAAACGATTAATAACGATAACTTTCCAATCTTGGATTTACCGTAGAAAATGATAGAAAATGTTATGGAAGATACCGGTGGCAAACGGGTTGAAAATTTGCGTATATTTCGGATAGAAACACAGGAAACACCTCCTATATGGTAAAATTTTATAAATTCTGTTAAGATGTTTATCGTTTTTCTCATATAAATCATTATTAGCATTTATCTACGTCAATTGACGTTATAGAACGATACATATATATATACTGTATCGTATATTTCATATTCCATTTTATCCCCAAAAATTTTCCATAAAGAATATTATTGAAAACAATAGAATTCGTATCGTTATTTCCTGATTGGTATGAAACACGATTCAATCTTATTATAAACGATTCATGTTCTATCTGTCTTCATATTTAGGTATACGATAGGTTTGATAAGAAACGATAGAATTTCGCACAATTCATAATCGTTTATAATCGCTTTCTTTTGTTTACGATTACCAGGGTTGTTAACTACAAACAAATATTTTAGTTCAGCCAAATGAATATTTGTTAACTGTTAATAAGTTGATAATATACAGAAATCTAATTCCCGCGCTACAGAGCTTACGCCGTAAGCTCCGGGCACCGATAGTGCCCCCTACGGCACTATACAAGTCATCGGGCCTCCTCGCAGCGGGCGTCGGCACTGCGCAGCTGCCGCCACACCGCCGCGCCGCCGAACCGTTACCAGGAAAACGCGTGCGCGCGCCGCGCCCCACTCGCCGGTCCTGCCTATAAATTCCGGAGCGCAGCGCCGGAACTTCAGTTGTCGTCGGGCAACCAGCTGGAGAAGTTCTCTTCTCCAGCATAATGCGCTGAGCAGGGCAGAGGTATAACATTGCGCATTTGGAGCGTCGAAAAAATTTTGTCATCCGATCATATTTTCCCCATGATACAAATCTTATTATACCATGGAGAGTGTTGCCTCTCCTACTTCCGTACCCGACCAGATACCGACCTGTCATACCGTACCTGTCCGATAACAAGCGAGTCCTGACACGTCGTTCACGTAGCAGGCCCTAATAAATATTGGGACATTCTAACGACCAGATAGGTAATAAAGAGTGGTTTATTGATACACGTGACTTGTTGTGTTCCCTCATTTGTCGTTGCACTCCTATCTGCTCAGCGCACCGATAGAGTTGGACACGACGAAGCAGACTATATGACGTTACATAACTATATGAACAAATATAGAATTATGACCGAACAAAACGGCAGAATTAAGAGAAACCTATGAAAAAACTGGGTTGGTAATAATAACGCAATATATATTACTATATTAAAAATAGTTTCTTTATATTCAAAAAATATTTTAGAAAAATGCCAAACAAATATATTTTATTGGTTGAAATAAACCTTTTACTCGCATAATTTGCATTCATCCTGTAGAACAGGACCAAATAAATTTTGGCAAGCACCTAACGTACGGCATACCTCCATACAAAATTCAGGTACCATATCAAGAGACTTTATTGTATATAGGAACGACGTGTCTAAAGCTCTTATTTTTAAATTTGATTTTTAAATTCGCCATGTAATATCCATCAGGTTTTAGTTTCGACATGCATTTCAACAGTTTTAAGGTCAAAGGACTATTATAGCTTGCTGAAATAATTTTTGTTAACGCGTCTTCCATGACCAACGTAAATGGCCCCGAGCCTAAACATTTCGGTAAGTTTCTCAACTTTTCTTTACAAATAAGCTATCCATTATAACACCGATAATTGATGTAAATTGTAGTACACGGTGCCGATCGAATACAAGCGTATACGGCCTCTAATGTTGGTGTGCCTGTTTCTGAAAATTTGGTTGTTACTTTTATTTCAGTTTCTTCGGCTGGTTTTCCTTTTTTGCAAAATTCGTCGTAGTCTCTTATTGGACCAATAGGAAAGACTTCTTTGGAATTCATGTGCACAATATGTGCTGGATGCTTTTCGTCGTAATTATCAAGTTTCATCCAAATTAGATGATTGATAACGTTTGTTATGTGAGCTGCACAAATAATTCTTATGTTTGTTGGGTCCGCTGCTTCTAATAGCGTGCCAGCGTCAAAGTATCTTTATATATCAGTGGTCAAAGCCTGCATATACAGCACTCTTATGCACAGCTGTGAATAAATATTTTGGAGCAGCTTTTGAATTTGTAGCGAATAGCCAACTATTCGTCCCAATCAAATTCTTCCTCTTCGAACTTCCAGCCTTGAGGATTTTTCACCCTATGTAATACGTAAATTACTAATAAATCACATAATAAATATAACAAATGTAGAAATTATGAAATGAATATTGCTTGGTAAAATATTTATGAAATGTAGTAATTGCACTAGATTATTAGTCGTCTTTTCTTCTCTCTCTCTCTCTCTCTCTCTCTCTCTCTCTGCTATTCAGTATTGGAATTCCTTACCGTACCATTTACAAAATCTTTCACCTCCAGAATCATTTCGCTCACATCTCTTCGCATATTTATGGCAAGCTGAACATAATGCGTAATATACGATATCGAATTGCTATATGAGCTATTTATCTTCGTAAAGTTAGGTTAGTTTTCTTACTTTTAAATTTAAATAATTATATATACTGTTATTTAATTCTATTACTATTATTTTACTAAATTTTGTTATTTTGTTCGAATGAGACCCGTATATTATAAGTTACTAATAAGATGTTTAATGGTTTGTCCACGGCTCTTTGTGGCCAGGACAATAATAAATGTTGTCAATCAATCAATCTCTCTCTATCAAAGTTTCTCCCTTTGCTGCCGGTCATCATCTCATTATACCGTTAATTATAAAATCCATACCTTAGACTCATTACCGAGCTACCTTCATAACATCTCTACAATATAACTAATATCCGAACTCACCTACATGCATTCCTATCGAGAAAAGACTGCGAACCTAACCTCTAAAACAGTGCACCGATTCACGGCCGTACACTCTGACAAACGCGAATTTTAGAACATTAGTTCTAATATTTAGTGTAAATAGTTAAGGTAATGTAGCATTAGTATTTAAGCAAACCGAAATAAATTTAAAATTAAGAAAGTAACGAGCTTATTATAAATCATAATTTGTTTAATATTCTCTAACGCCGATATAGCATCACAAGGTAATAGTCTCTCTCTCTCTCTCTCTCTCTCTCTCTCTCTCTCTCTCTCTCTCTCTCTCTCTCTCTCTCTCTCTCTCTCTATCAGAAAATTTCAGAACACTCAGTCTGCACTACTAAAAATTCTTGATGATGTTCGCGCCGCCTTTGATAAAGGACTTGTCACTATACTTGTCCTTTTCGACTTCTCCAAGGCATTCGACTCATTAAATCACTTCACTATCCTATCATGTCTTTCGTCAACTGGGGTTCGATAATCTTGCAATTAAGTGGATGCACTCTTATCTGACCAGCCGTTCACAGTCAATTGTGGATAATCTTGGTGTTCCATCTGAACCTTGTGTGACTACTTCAGGAGTACCACAGGGATCTAGTCTTGGCCCCATTCTTT
>JAPYZR010005037.1:0-13187 GCA_030522945.1 Trichopria nigra
TTTCCAGGACGGTCCTGGAAGTATGCACTTGTCCTGGAACTATCGGTAATGTGCCATTTTTGGACCTGGAACTGACGGTATTCCATATATATTTATATACATACCTGAAAGTCGTTGTGGCATTTTCGTACTCCACACAAAACCATTCTTTCCTTTCAGCTTTGTTGTGGGGCGACCGCGAGCACGGGAATCTAACACACGTTGTGCGAGCGTTGTATTTTCTAAATCATTGTCAATTTCGCTGTCAGAGTATTCATTATTTTCGGAATCAATATCATAGTTTTCCGGCTCCTCTGACTGTTCCGAAATATTGTCTTCAAGCTCTGAAGATGTGCCGTCCAAATTTTATTCCTCTCCGTTTTCTTCTTCATAACGGCGATCGATCGCGCACGTAAATTGTACGACATCTATTTATTAATGCAACTAAAATTATTTTTTTGCAAAAAAAATATAACTGTCCGTGCACTGATATTTACGTTGTTACGCACACTTTTATGTTAAAAAACGAATTTTTATTCAAATTTTTTTTCGTCGATTTTCTCACACTATGGTCACACTGGGTCAATTTGACCCGAGAAAAAAACCTGTCCGAACAACTCGATGTCTACCGACGCATTGAAGTCGCGCAAGTAAACGGTTCGGGATTATTGTAAACACCTCTGGGAACAACAAATGGTGACACATGCTCTATTTTAAAACGAATCTTAGACGCTACATCAAGTCAAAAATTGCCTTGGATCAGAATGACCCAGTGTGGCCACTACGGGTTAATGTAAATTTTCTATTTTTATCGTGATCTACGCAATTTCATTTAATATAGTTAATTGATAGATTAACATTCATTATATATCAGTGTGAAGGTCGATTTACATAGCTACACGAGAATCGATTATGAATCGATATCCAAATATTCGCAAATTACCTGTCGGTTGACAATTCGACTTCAAAGTTTCAAAATCCATGACTTTAAAACCAAAATTCTATACATAAGGCAATTTTACTTTAAAGGTAAGTAATTTAGACTCTCAGAAGCGAAATTTGACGTACAGGTCGTATGTTTAACTGTTATGTCGAATGTCAGAATCACACCATAATTTCATATCCGCCATTAACAGAAAATATGACCACTAAAATTCGCTATTTATCAATTAATTTAATTATGGCGTTCTGTTCTCTTTAATTAAAGGAAAACATACTTTTTCTCACTTTTACAATACGACTTCGAAAAAAATCACTTTTACGCGATTAACCCTCAAAATATAATTGACAAAATTTTCCATAATCAATTAATACTTTATTAAATTTTCTCATTTTTGGGCTATTGACCTTATATTTGGACATGGCAATGAGACCGAAATCAGCATCGTGGAATTAAGAGCAAATGCAATGAATAACATAAAAATTGCATCATATAACAAAGAAAGGTTCAATGCAACGAAGTCAAAACCAATTAGATTTTCAGTTGATGACTTCCTATTTAATACAAAATGAGGAACGTAATCAAACCAAACTCGATCCTAATTGTTAGGGTCCTTTTAAAGTTATTGATATTCTAGATGTATAACTCCTTCAAGCCCTCAATTCTAATCGTACCTATAAGTACCCTCACGATCGCTTAAGAAAAATGCCTGACAGTGACTTTGACATAATCGACGAAAATGAAGAAAATGATTAACATGGTTTAGTAAAAGACATAATTGATAATTCTTGTACACCTTTTTTCGAGACTCCTCGACATATATTTGAGTAATTTAGTATGCACGAGTACTAACACCGAATGGTTTCTCACAAAATGTGGTACTCAAGGGAAGTACTATTGTTTACTGTTATCGACACTGACAGCGGATAGTGCTCAACGGAGGTACTATTTGTATATTATTTAGATGATAATAATTAGTACTCAAGGGAAGTGCCATTGCTTAATGTCACTGCACATTGATTGAGGAAGGTACCCAGGGGAGGTACTTAATGAACAGATAGACAGAGTTAAAAAAATTTTTTTCTTTTGTTACAGGTGCTGCAACACACTAGGACGTGTGACTTGTCAGAATGGCCATATCGCATTGTTGGAGTTTATTTGTTTTCCCTAATGTAGCTTCCAAGAAATACCTTATTTTGAACGACGGGTTTGTTTATTATTGTTGTTGTAAACGAAGACCCCTGCTTGGATTCAGGAGTTCGTTGAACGGTGTTTTGTTTTTTCAAAGATTGAAGGATGTAAGGACAGTTTATGTTTGTCGAGCACTAAGCGAGGATAGTGTAATATTGTAATAAAGAGAGTAGCTATTAATCATCAACTTCGTTGAGTTTAATTGTGTGAAATACATCCTCTCACGAAGATTTTGACGCGACATATATCTTAATTATTATTAATTCGAAATATATCTTATCCTAGGTAAAAAAGCATATTAGTCCATATGAAAATAAAAATTAATATGTTTATAAACTTTTGGCGTTCTGAGTGTCTGCGACTGAAGTCTGCAGTCGGGAAATGTATACAGTTAGTGAGGCCCGAAGGGCTGGATTGAGATCGAAGCGAGCTGCGTGCAATGCGCGCTTGTGGTCCAGGGGGCAGAGCACTCTATGGATTTGGCGATCGAAGGCCGCAGGGGCGATACACCTAGTTTTATTATTATTATTTATATTTAATTTACGTGTGCGTATGGTATAATTATATATCATCAATTCTTTACCATCGAAATAATAATGAAAGCTTAGGAGATACTAAAAAGAAATGCAGGCGAACTTCTGTGCAACCTTTGGAAGAACTAACATGCTATTCCTACTAATCGAAACTTCCCTATAGGAACATTACTTCCTACTATATGGACGTTACCCCCAATCTCGAATCTCTCTACTCTCTCCCAAGCTTCCCAATTCACTATCCCGTAGTCAATTACCGACCTTCTTCCCTCTTTCTCATATGTCCAATCTCCCTCCTCGCCCTCCTGCTTATCTCCATTTAGAACTATCCATCCTCTTTCTTCTATCATCTCCATTAGATCCCGTCCTTGCTTATTAAATCTCCCTTTCCTGTAATCATTCCTTCCTCTCTCTTTCTTATAGATGAGTAGTACAGACGTACTTATATATCGCTCCTCAAATATAATTTAACATTAAATTCTATTCGCTGGAGCGAGAAACTTTTTCAGAACGAGCACTTAAAGCGGACAGGCTCACTACCACAGTTTCCTAGCGAATCTCTGTCTTTCTGGTCCACTGTGTTCCTTTTTGAAAAGTCAAGTGAGTTTTCCGTCAATTGCGTGGTGAATTGCCATCGTTGAATTCGAACCGGACAAACACTACGCAGGCTCTCGGAAACACACAAACTAACACACAAACGCACCCCAGGCTACCCTATGGAAATTCGACATTTGCAATTTTCAAAGTATAATAATTTGTATTGATTGGTGCAAAAGGTATGTCTCTTTAACTGTCATGTATTAGAAAGAAGCACACAGCAAATCCACTTGAAGCCTCAACTTGTGCAAAGTGCTATAATAAATCTGTCGTGCGATAAACACATTTGCAGTTTATGTAATTCGGCTTTCCGTAAATCGTGTGCAAAATTGTTTGCTTCAGCAAAATCAAGCTCCGAGTATTGTGTATGTTCGTTATCGTATTTATTGACATAATCGCGTGCATATGAAAATCCGTTAAGCCTACAGCAGTTTGCACAGCTGTTTTCCGGGATTGCTGATATTAATGCGGAGACTAGTGGCAAGAGAGAACTACTTTATCAACCGCAGTGCATCAAAATACCGAGACGTGTAACGCCCTCTGTGCCAATGTAGCCTATATTAAACACTCAATGGCCCTTGCAAGAACAACTGCAGAAATCATCGTTACCGGCAAACCGATCTCTTGTACGTTTCCGCATTCAGAAGTCTTTTCGCGAGTACTTAATCGCTTAAAATTTCCGGGGGTTGTGTGGAGATTACTCTAGATATCTCGTCAAATATTATCACCTTAGTCTTACTCACTCTAAGCAAAATTTAAGTCGGTCGCAATTCGAAATTTCGTCATTGCGGCCAAACGAAAAATGGGGAAAATTACTTTAACTGAAATATTACCGGAATTTGCAAGTAAAGCACCTCAGACAAAAACGATGCATGTCAACGACTTTGTACCGCGCGCAACATAGAGCGTAAAGATGGTGGTATTAACGAAATACTAATATCACCTGAGCAAGATTTAAAAAATATCGCCTGACCTTCTGTTTACAATATCGTTGCTGCATCCAATGACTCATTTCTATCACATGCCATTTGAATGAAGTGGAAGATAAACCATCTGACTGCTCGACCCACATCTTGGCAATCCCAGAGAAGTGGCTTAGTCCGGACATCGATTCGTCCTGTGTAAGCATATAATGATTGAAGGCGATCTAAATTGAAACTTAATCTGTGATTCGTATGAATCTACCTATCTTAAAAATTTTATTAGTGACCATTCATTATTTTCAATTCCATTTCGCGCCACTTTTCTTTGCAACTTGATGATATAATTGTTCATTCAAGTATATAATTAACAAATTTTCTAAATCTGTTTGTTCTTTTGCCGATGGCCATAGCCTCATCACGACACATTATCAATTCAAGAACTTATATCGCATACCTCAAACATTAACTTACCACAACTGGTTTGTGCCCTCCTTCCATTGATGGTCTTTCCCGTCTTTCCTATGTGTATTTTGGCCTGCCTTCATCCGTCTGCCTTTTGCCATTCATTATCGTGCTCCCTCGTCAGCCATAGTGACATCTCATTTTTTACTGTCGCATACGGGAGTCCGACTGCTGGTTCGGGTCCGATAAAATTCTTCTCCGCTGCTAATTTTGTTAACATGTCCGCGATATCGTACCCAGTGATTCCCCGGTGTGCCGGGACCCACTGGAGAGCCAGCCGCGTACATGCCCTCCCAAGCTTGTTGAGGGTATTATATCCATTATCCACAAGTCTGGATCTAGTCTCGAATTCATCCAGTGCTTGCAGCACTGCCTTACCGTCCGAGCATATCGATACTTCTTTATTGCTCACTCCTTGCTTCCTTACCTCCTCGGCACAATATATTATTGCCACGAGTTCGATTTGCCAGACTTCGGAATGTTGATTCCTCTGCCTATTTTCCTGTGATACACTCCTGCTCCCCATCCCTCCTCCGTCTTAGAACCGTCTGTGAACCATCCGTCCAATTCGGAGGCTTGGTTGTCTTGTATCACCTGCCAGTCTTCCCTATCTTCCAAGCTCTTTCTGCTCGGATCTATCCGATATCATACTCATTACCCTGTTTTCTTCCAAACTTCTGGGCACTCTAGTATGTCTCGTACGTCCATCACAGACGTGCAAGTTTCTCACTTTTTTTTCTGACCTGGCTGCTTCTCCCCTCAGTGTCAGGTGCAGGGGCTCCACACCCAGTAATGCACCTAGTGCTGCTGTGGATGTAGTACCCATTGCTCCTGTGATACACCTGAACTCTAATTTTTTCAGTTCCCTTGGGGCTTCCACTCCTTCTGACCTTGGCCAGCATACCAGTGCCACATACGTGAGCCTTGGCTTGATTGTGGCCCTGAAAATCCACATGAGTGTTTCGGGCCTTAAGCCCCACGTGCTGCCCACCGGTCTTCTGCTTTGCCAGAGGGATACCGTGGCTCTTTTATACTGTCTTTCCAGTTGCTCCTTCCAGTTTAACTTACTGTCGAGAACAACTCCTAGGTACTTCACACTATTCGTGAACTTGAGTCTCACTCCGTCGTATTTCAAAGAGCACCTTGCTTCCCATTTGTACTTCCGGGTGAAAACGACTACTTCCGTTTTTGCTGGGTTTACCGAGAGAGCTTTTTCTCTGCACCATGCATTTACCTTATCCATGGCTCCTTGCATCAAATTCTTAAAGGGTTCGATGAAAGAAAGCTGCCCTTAGCTTCCAAAGTTTTTTCCAGGTGTGTAACCACGCCGTATAGAGCTGACTCCGTTGAACTTCCTGCTCTATACGCGTGTTGTTTTCGATTTATCCATTCTTTGTCCAGAATGTTTGCTCTTATGTGCCAATCCACCAGCCTCTCGACGAACTTCAGTATGAACGATGTCAGCGAAATCGGTCTAAAGTCCTTCGGTGATATGTATCCACTTTTTCCCGGTTTGGGGATGAATACCACTCTGGCTTCTTTCCAGGCTCTCTGGATGTAACCCGTTTCCAGACTCTGCAGCACCTCGATGATTTCGGGATGAGGGCCGGGTATATCCCATCGGGGCCCGGGGACTTGTATGGCTCAAAGGTACACAAGGCCCACCTGATATTGGCTGGAGTGTCTTTTATGATTCACTGTCACCGAGCCCATCCTCTCTCCCGTTGGGGATTGAGTGTCTACCGTCCCTCCACCCCCAGACCCTATAGAGCCCGGGAAGTGCGCCTCTCTCTCTCTCGCAGGCATGCCAGTGCCTCCTCGTCTGTTTTCCGCGTACCTCCCATATGGTAGCCGGATCGTCCCCAGAATTGCTTCTGGGTTGCGTGACAATAGTTTATCTACCCTCGCGGCTTCTTTGCCCTTGTCGATCGTTTCGCAAAAGTACTGCCACCCTTTTCGGTGGGCTTCCCTAATTGCCTGTCTGTAGTCATCTCTTGACTCTCTGTACCTGATTCAGTCGCTATTTTTCTTCGACCTTCTAGCAGTTTTATATCTTTCCTGCGTCTGGTGTTTCAAGGTCTCCACCCTCTTCGTCCACCATCTGCATTTTCCTTCCCATACCACCGGCATCCGTCAGTTGGCTTCATATGCATCCATAAGGGCGCACGTCAATTTTGTGGCTCCCTCTTCCACTTCTTCTGCACTATTAAAGTGCAGCTTAAATTTCCTTAAGGTTTTCTTTTACTCTTTCGGTATAGGCCTTCCAGTTTGTATTCCTTGGATTCCTAATCCGGTTAACCCCGAGTCTCTCAGTTAGTTCTAGTTCAAACCTGATCTGCTCGTGGTCTGACTGTGAGGGTTCTTCTGCCACCCTCCACCTCTTCACCCTGTTTGTCAAAACTTTTGAACACAGTGTGACGTCTAACGCCTCTTCTCTTCGTGCGGCCCGGAACGTCGGTACCGAGCCTGCATTGAGAATATCGAGATTATTTTTCAAAATAAAATCAAGTAGCTCTGTTCCTCTGCTGTTGATATCCGTGCTATCCCACACCGTATGGTGAGTTAGCATCACACCGCAGCACTAGCGGAAGCTTCCTTACCTTACAGTATTACACCAGTTTACCGACTTCTGTCGATGGGTTATTCTTACCCTCACTTGAAATATTCGCTGATGCGACGACGACCTTCTCTGTGCTGCTCGTTGTGATCAACCCCACGATTAGATCTCCTGAGCAGAGATCATATGGGGGAAGTATGTTTACACCTTTGGCCACAACGCATGCTCTTGTTCTGGTTGCTGCTGGCATCCCGATACAGACCCCAGCTCCCCCTAGCCCCGAGATTCTACCTCTCACTACCCACGATTCTTGGATCAGTGAGACACCTGTGTGCATCATCTCTATTCGTCGCTTCAGTAATGCAAGTTAATTTGAGTGAATTTGAGCTCGTCGATGGCCATTATACGTCCATCGCCTGCTCTACCACTTCTCCCTCCCCGGCCCTTCTTGATTCGAGCCCGGTACATTAAAAGTTACTCGGCCCGTTCCATAGAAGTGTTAATATTCGAGAGACGCAAGAATTCTTACTTGCGACTCCGGAACATGGACGATGAGCAGATTTCTCTGCCTACCCTCCCCCTCGATCTGCTCTTTGTCGTGCCTCACGGCCCGCCAAAAAGCAGTCTTCAACTGGGGGTTAAACCGCGCGAGTGCCCCCAGTATTTCGGCAGGACTAACTGGCTTGCCTGCTATCCATGCCGTCGCTTTCACCATTTTTTGGAGGATTTCGACCTCGCTGCTACGCAGAGCTTCCCCCAGTATCTGGCTAAGCAAGCTTCCCGTTCAGCCAGTCTTTCGCCTACTGATCTTCCGCGATCGTTATAATGACTCCTCCGCTGAAGAAGGACGTCTGAAAGCCGGGCATCGTCCCCTCCAGGGGCTCCGTGAGCTGAAGCTCCAGAACCGCAGGTTGGTAAAGGTTAAATTGATTGCGCCTCGGCCCGGGGATCCGGTCTATACCCGTTTTCACTAGGCATCCATCACCCTTCACTCACAGGAAGAGCCCGTTTTACGGGGATTCCTTTCATTCACAGGCAGAGCCCCTTTTATGAACGAAATTAAATACGATTTTAAAACTAGAAAAAAATATAAGTCGATAAATAAGCACCAATTTGACTTCTAATGTTGCCAACCACCACTGTAATAACAAAAAAAATTTGCAAATCGATAGGCCTATCAACTTTTGTTCCTTTTGTAGTCTAGAATTAATTCCAGTTATGAATCTTCTAGGACGTTGCGATTTCTGCCCCCGTTGCGGCACTATCATTAAGGGATAATAAGTAACAGTGAGATGTCCATGCTATTTTTGTCTTTTCCTCTCCGCAGCTTGTAAACAGAACATCACGAATTAACCATCATGTATTTGGCATGAATATTCTTCTTCTTAATCGCTCAACTGACCGGTGGAAATCTTGGGTTGGTAGCCTATGGCTGTGGAACACCCAACGCGAACATTACAACAATATCATTAAACCACTAGATGACTGCAACATACAAGAACCCCAAGTTAATAATACCGCTGCCAATACACAATTGTTGCAAGTACTGCGCAGTGGAACCAAAAGACTCTTGTAAATTCGACCAATATAGTGTATTGTTCGAAGGGTTCGCGAATAAATTAACTGATTCTTCCCAGAATTTCGCAGAAACCGTCTACAAAGTAGCCTCACAGGATATCACTTTCGCCCTTACAGTTGGAGGCTCTAAGCCTCTATGAGGGTATACTCTCATAAAAGCCGAGCATCCTAAGTTGCTTATTTTGGAAGGGCAAAAGAGTAAGTTCTTCAACCAACCGCAAAAGGTTAGAACCGAAGACTTCGACTTCTTCACCTACATCAATAGTAAATTTTTATACGTGGAAGAACACCTTCGGAATCAGATCAAGAGTTTATATCCAGATGTTATGCTGTATCGCTGTTATCTGGAACAAGAAGTTTTGCGCAATGCACAAGCTCTGGCTGTCATAGAGACAGAAGAGTTCACTCGGAATTACAAGAAGGGACCCGGTTATACTGCTATCGTCACCGGTGAGGTAATCAGGCTTATAAAATGCATTTCTGTAGAGGTTAAGAGAGCACCATCACAAAAATGTTACAAGGAATTACCGGTCCTCAAAGGAGAAACCTTACCGTTCAGAACTCCAAGAACTCATATCCTAAAGTCAATAGGATACGAAATCTCCTGCAATACAATCATACCACAAATGTACGAATTGGAGGGGCAATGGTACAGAACCTTTCCTGCTTTGATAGAAGGCAAGGATCCGCACGTTATGTCTCCTCAGACCAAACCAACATGGACATACGGCAATCCGGGTACTCTAGCCACCCAGGTAATATACACCCCAGAAGACCTGGACAAACTGAGGAACTTCATCATGATGCCGTCCGAACAGCCAGCTATCATAAACAGTATCGTTCGAATAGTAGCGGGCGACGGAGATAACTCTCAGGGACTCTCAATAAAAGGATTCCTGGACAAAAAGACACTCGATAATATAGCGCAATCAACTTGGAAGAAAATTTGGAGCGGTTTTAGCGACTTCGGACTGGCTAGTGCGGGTATACTCCGTATAGTTATGATCATAAAATTAATCAAATTTAGTATCGATACAGCAGTCCATTTCTTCGCTTTACCACAAGCATTCGGATGGTCGTTCTATTTACTTAGATCATCATGGACTCCATCACGAATGCATTACTTCATTTGTTTACCATTACAGTACCACGCAACAGAAACACGGAACCTCCAGCTGAGGAACCAATACCAGAACTGTAGATAAATAGTTCTATATATCAACCGCCAAAGTTGACACCTTACCCAGTTGAGCAGATAAAAAATTTGGAATTAGAAGCATCAGACAACATTGATGATAGATCTGGAGCATCAGCACCTGTACTGCGACCCTATGGGTTAGCGAAAATTGAATTATTGTAATATTGTACTGAAACATAATTGTTCTTGAATCTTTCTTGGATAATACATTTTTAGATATAATAAGAACTTGGCGAATTTTTTTACATAGAATGTTTTTTGGGGGGATTTCAGTTATTTTTGTAAATAACTATTATCGAAACCGTCTGCCGTAAACCGGTCAAAGTATTGAATTTTGTACTCGAAAAGAAGCCCCGGCCCCTCGCGCCCGTTGCCCCAAAATTTTGAGATTTTCGAAGTTTTCCCAATTATTGAAATCAACAATTTTATGTAGTTTCGATAAATTTATATGATAAACATTACATCAATTTAGCGATCCACACGGCACGTAATATTTCGAAATATTAGTGTAATATTACAGTAATATTGCAATATCACAGTAATATCACGGTGATATTGTGCATTACGTGGGGAATTATCTCCATATAATCTCATTCCCACCTATACTCCCTTATCGTAATATATTTTAAGTTTGAGGTATTAAAATTGAAATCAGTAATTCCAAAATCCCTTGACTATAACGACTGAATCCGATAGAATTCAATATACACTTAATGTGATTAGACCCCTTTAACCCCGATTTTAAAATTTCCTATATTTTTTAAATTGAATAATGTGAAATCAGAGTATTGTTGACATATTAAATAAATAAATAAATAAATTGGAAATTTCGACATTTTAATGTTAAGTTTATAGTTAAGCTGTATAATGGACATGCAAAATTATTCACAAATTATATTACTAACAGAAATACGGTTCATTTGTTTTAAAAGAAAATGCAATTTCATAAACTGGAAATGCGCATTGTACAGATAATTTTTGTGCAATAAATATAATAATAATAATAATAATTTATTATATTATATTATATTAATTTATTATATTATACAATAAATATAATAATAATAATAAATCATTATTATTATTATTATATATATATATATATATAAGTATGTGATTTGCACACTTATTAGGCTATCTTCGGTCTGCCGTGAACAAATAGGAAAAAAGGTTTGCTCGGAGGGCTGCTATTAGGCATTTTCACTTCGAAGAACAATTGATGAACGCTGGAGGTAAAGACTAGTCAAAACTGTCAAAAGATATACCGTAGTGGTACCTAGATCCAGTGTTCCCAGTTTAGGGTGATTTTGGATGATAGTGGTGGAACTTTTACCTATTCTAATCAATGAATAAGCTTCTCCCACTATCGTCGAAAATCGTCGAAAATCTCCCTAAACTGGTAACACTGCCTAGATCATATTCCTTACCTCCAGCGTTCATCAATTGTTCTTCGAAGTGAAAATGCCTAATGGAGGTAAGTGACTGTAGGCGAAGTGGGAGAGAATTCCAGAAAGATATAGCAGTGCTCCAGAAGGAGGAGGCATAAATGTTTGTACGAGGAATTGGTAGTGCAAAGCGAGAAGAGTGAATACGAGAGGATCGGCTGATAGGGATAAACATATTTGACAGGTAGAGGAATTAAGAGGTTGTAATGATTTGATATGTGAGGTTGCCCAGAAAGTACTGTCGCCTAGCTACTACAGTA
Organism: Trichopria nigra; assembly: GCA_030522945.1. Taxonomy (NCBI): domain Eukaryota; kingdom Metazoa; phylum Arthropoda; class Insecta; order Hymenoptera; family Diapriidae; genus Trichopria; species Trichopria nigra. Next base: position 11,664 of record JAPYZR010005037.1, read on the forward strand.
AACCAATTTGCTTTTTGTCGGTATGGCGCGAGTCTTTCATCACGTCGAAGACGGTACACATATCTCAGGGCTATATTTTGAAGACGTTATAATTTGGTATTAAGATATTCAGTAACATCAGCGGTGACTACAGATGCAAAATCAAGGTGTGGTATGACTAGCGAATTTACTAACGAAAGTTTGATAGGAGGTGGGAGAAAGGCTCCATGATATTTAAGTTTATAGAGTACATTGTGGACTTTAGATGAAATTGAGTTTACGTGACGATTCCAGGTTAGGTCGGATGTAATTATAACACCAAGGTCTTTAACTTCATTAGAGTATGATATTACATCCTGACCCACAATAATATTTGGTATGTTGAGATCTTTGAGAACCTAGGATAATAGCCGGCGTTTTACGTGTATTTAATATGAGATCACTATCTACTGACCACCTAATAAGCTCAACGATATCGCTGTGAATAAATTGTACCGCCATCAGCAAAGATTATGATTGTATCCCTCCAATAATTTAGCCTCGAAAATAAGGTTTTTATAACTATGATAACCAGTATCGGTCCCAAGCTCGAGCCGTCTTATGGCACGCCGGATGTATTATATTCTGGTTCGGACGTTGTACATCAAGTCCAAAGATCATATGTGAGCGATTTACCAAGTATGAATGTATCCATCTCAGTACTTATTCCTCAAATCCCAGATCACGCAGGCATGTTAGGATTATAGTAAGGCTCAGGGAATCAAAGGCTTTCGAGAAATCAAATAATACTAAAATATTGACTTCCCCGTGGTCAATATCCAGACGAACATCATCAAGAAGATGCAGCAGAGCAGTTTGAACGCTGTGGAAACGGCGAAAACCACATTTCTTCGGGTGTAATAGTCTGTTGTTCTCCAGAAATTTGACGATTAGTTGAGAGATGAGGGAATCAAAATAGATAGATGTGGAGGATTTGTGATTGGACGGGTGTCAAAAGGACTTGATGGATTAGGGATTTTCTTCAGGGGAATGATGTATGATTGTTTCCAGGTAGCCGGAAAGTATCCTATGGTAAGTGAGTGATTGAATATGGTTGTTAGATATGCAGCTATTATCGGAAACACATGTTGAACACATGGTTGTATCCCTTCAATAATGAAGCCTCGAAAATAAGGTTTTTATAAATATGATAACCAGTATCGGTCCCAAGCTCGAGCTTGTATCAAAGGAAGATGATCTGGGCTAACTATATTTAGGGCATGCAAGTGTTACGTCCGGAGGATTTTCCGAAAGTAACTGTCGTGTACATTTTAAATTTTCGCCTATACGAATCCCTAATTAAGGATTCGGGACGGCGTTCTGCTTCCTTAAGACTGATCCCATACGGGCCTCAAATCTTAAGTTAGAAAGTCTGGAATCTGGTTATTATAAAAATAAATGGAACTATAAAAATACAGTATTTGCTATTAATTTATTTAATGGTTATACAATGGTTACAATAGTGATAGGATAGACCCACTAGCAAATGCTATATGATTACCCGAA
>JAPYZR010005038.1:0-11335 GCA_030522945.1 Trichopria nigra
TGAGAACCATATTAATTTGTTACTGTATCCATATATATATGGATGGGGCAACCATAGGTTTAGCTGCCTGTGCAATAGAGAAATAGTTAGACGTACTACAGATGCCTCAACCATATCTGAATGGCTCGTGCCGCTATATGTAATACGGGTAACCTATAACAAAGTCGGAGGCCATATTGCTTAGCGTCAGTTTTTTTTAAAAAGCAGCTGGTTCGAGGTTACAGCTTTGTTGTAAATATATGCGCCTATTTCTTATTATTGCGCCTATTAAAAGAATTAAACACACATACACAAAGTACCCATTTTTTTATAATGTGTAAATTACACTATTTATTTAATCATCAGAACTTATCTGAAAGGTATATATAGGCGCAGCTACAATGTTCATTTGCGGCGGCGTTGACGAACCACTATAAGTTGTTATACGTTAAAATGCTATATTTAAAAACCCTTCTCTTACACTATACTCTCGCCGTGCTCTGTGGATGCATACATACGATATAGTGTCCTAAATATTAGTCATCTATAACTGATAGAAAAAAAAGGCTTATACGGCTTGACACTGCAAAGTCAAAATATGGGCTTGTTAAGCAAAAGTGGCCTGCCAGATAATAACGACTCGGTGATTTCTTGTCAAATTTCGACTTTTTTTACTAAGGGATATAGGGCAGTATAAAAACTACAAGCTCGTGATTCTACACGAGAAAACAAATCAAAAAGGTTTCCATCAATTTTTCTGTTTACCTAATAGTTTTTGAGAAAAAAAAAAAATAATAAATTTTGAAAAAAATGATTCAGTTTTTATTTTTTTTCGTATTTTGTATAGATGCATCTATACAAAATTCTCAAAATGACTATTTTAAAATTTTATCTTTCATACTATATACGAGTAGTATTTATTTATATTTTTTGAAAAGAGTCAGTGACCCAACTGATCGAAATATATGTTTTACATGCGTGCGCTATAGTGACTGTTTATATGCCATTATACTATGCTCGAACATAGTATAAATAAATCATTAAAAGCATACAAATGGATTCACGGTTTATTTTATAAATTGAAATGTCAATGTATTTTCATAATTATCATAATTTATTAAATTCCGAGGAGGGCTACAAAATAGGGACGTAATCGTTAAAATTGGAATTCTGGTATTATTACTGTATTGTAACCATGACTCTTATTGATATATATATTTGCATTTAATTACATGTTAATTGTGAAATACAACAATTAAATCTATACAATACCTCTTTGTCAAAAAGTCCGATTTTTTTTTTATAATTTTTACTTATGTATATAAATAAGAATAAAAACCGATAGTTCTAAATGCGAAAAGAAATTACGCGAAAATAACACTGGTGACGAAAATTGGTAACCTAAACTAAAAATCATTTTGGCGCTAAAAATCATTTTACTACCTCTTACATTTAATAGTTACACCTATACAATGTATCCAATGCATATTATATGCATACTATATGCTAAACATGTTTATATATTTAAATACAGGAAACTTCATTATATAGACGGAATTTTTGTTTACAATATAAATAATTGCATTTATGACGAACATTTCCTATGAAAAAAACAAAGTAAATGATAAAGAAATATTCCAAAAAATAGTACACTTATAATGACGCGTTTAATGTTTTATAAGTGCGCGTATAATCTAATTAAGGAAATGTTTGAAAACCTAATCAATTCCAAGAAATTACATATATATATATATATATATATATATATATGCTAATTAAAAGTTGGCTATTTATTTATTGTAACTGGATATTGCTTTGCAATTATCATTTATTTGAAATCTCTGTCACGCCTTAATCGGTTATCTTTTACCGGTTTACTCTTTGCGCATGAATAATATTCCATAAAGATATAGTACAATCTTAGATTACTCATTAATCGAACAATTTTAATAACAATTTTTTTTTCGTGAAATACTAAATTCGCGGAAAGAGATAAAGCGTCCACTGCTGAATCAAGAATGTATCGTATTCTATACGCTTATTTCAAATTAATGTTACGAAATGCATACAGAACGAATGTTTCTTGAATATTCCGAGAAGTCGCCGGTATTATATCTTGAAATTAGATTTTAACTGAAAAAGAAGAAAATGCAATCGAATCGTTTCTACTGCTATTTAATATTGTCGCTGGAAACATTTAAAAAGTCAACGTTTTTTTTTCGTCCCATCAAACAGTCTGCGCGTTAATCTCCTTTTCGTTAAATATTCAAGAAACTTGGATTAAAATTTTAAGCTAATCCGATAAAAACTTTCCCTGCAGAACTTTTACAAGAGAACAAAATTTCATGTCTGAGATAACCTACGTGTATTCAATTTTTTTCAAGTTGTACTTTTAATTTGTTGAAATAAAATCCTCTCCTTATTTTTAATTCCCAATTGTCATCTGAAATTATTCGAGGAAAAAGAAAACACTTCATTTAATCTTTTTCGCTGTATATATATATATATGCTATCTTGTATAGTATGATAGTATTATGTTTGGCAGTTGTGCGTGAAAATCATTAATCATAAACGATATGTTTGATACGGTTTGAGAAAATTATTTTGACATATAGGTACAAATCAAAGTAGTGCGCCCCTTATTACTTCCATTTTTATATTACATACGCAGTGATATATATAAAAATCGAATTTCACTTTTATTAAAAAATAAATCAGTATCCAGGATAAAATACCTTCGTGCTTATATATTTGTTTATTCGACTTTGCCGTCTATAGTATTTTAAGCGCAAAATGATCGATTTGAAAAAAAAATAGATTCGCTTATCTCTCGAGATAAATGTTAAGCACCTTAATAAAAAAGCTTGAACGGAGAATTTGTCATCGAGAAAAGTTGATTGGCTTTAATTTTTTATTCCCATTGTGCGAGTGGAAATGACGTAGTTGGGTAAAGTACGGCAATTTTTGAAGTTTCGAAGACCCATCAGGTACGTTTAATACAAAAGAGAAATTCTTTTGTAAAATGTCCACGTTACGGGTGGCAAGTACATTATTAGCTGCATTGTGCGAATAAAAATGATTGACGCGCCTGAAAGAGTGCAGCAAATTCAAAACTTTCGGAAAAATGAGGTCAGGTGAATAATAAGTTTTTTCTTTTTTTTTCTTTTTTTAATGCAGTATATATATATATATATAAACATGTGGTAAGCATTGTTATGCGAAATATAATTTGATCAACTAATTGAAAAATGTATTAACGGGAAATTAATCATACGGGACAGGTAATTAAAAAAAAATTAGGAATTTGCTCGAATATTATTAAGTTGAACCAAATATTAAAAATTTGCTTCGTTAATGAAGAATAGTAATTAATTAATTACGATACCTATGTTTAGAAATATCGAAAATTATATATATATATATATATATTATTCCACCCAGCCTCTGCCGAAGAATGTTAAATCGAATTCAGACATAAAGTCGTTAATTTTGCACACCGCATTTTATTCCGCACTATATCATTACGAAACTGTCCTTTGTTCATAATCGGTGACGCTCAGAATACTTCCAAATTGGGCCGATCATCAATGAGTGCAACAATAATAATCACATTCCCGCCCGAGGGCGGAAAAGGGCCACTTTTGATACGGGAGGGACGAAACGTTCTTTAAACGGCATAATCTACAGTTTCGTTGTCAATGACAAAATGACTATATATATATACATAAATCATCTGAAATATTTGTCTCCGTTTCCTCGAATTCCATTAAAAATTTAAAATGATTGACGGTTCGTGAAAACTGAAGAACACAACTCGTAGCCAGCAGAAATTAACGCTCCGAGGCGTACGACTCTCCGAGCGTATAAACTTTCTTCTCTGTTGCAAAAACTGAAATGAAATAGGAACAGTAAAATCGATTGCTCAAGTTTACAAGTACAGATTTTTAATTTTCGAGCGATATAAAGTCGATACGCCTCGCTATAGCGAAATCGGCGTCCTCGCGTCGTGCCCGGCAAGTCGAAGATTGCGAGCGGGTGGCGGGCGGCGATATCGATGATGGATATACATTCATATATATATATATATAAACACAAGGAACATTTTAACATCGACAGACGCAGGCTCCGCGGCGGATAGAATGTAAAAAGCGGACAATGGCGATGCATTGCGACACGGGGGCAAAAAACCGATCCCGCGCGAGGTTCCACGAAGTGACACACGGTCGTTTCCAAACTCGATTTCGAAGACGATCGCGTATACATATAACATGAGCGTGCGCGCACGAGTGAGCGAGCAAAATGAATGGGTTTCGCAAATATGTATAAGCGCGTGGCCATCAGAACCGCGCAACGCGCCGTGCCACCGGCGAGCGATGTTTTATTAATTTCACGATAAAGCGCGTGCCCCTGATTTTCACGCGCGCGTACTCGCCGCCGCCACCGCCACCGCCGCCAGCCGTAACGTGCCGTTCTCTCAATGGAAAACTGAACCTAGTACGCCGCAGTCACCGGGATGGATCTGCATAGTTTGCGCTTACACGAGAGGTTGTAACGGCGCTCGCCCGCGCGCGCGGTTCAAGGACGCGCTTCAAACGGACCGAATGAAAGCGTCAAACACACACCCAACCACAGTAGCCGGTATATTCCCCTCGCGTGGCAACGTACTCTCCTGGGCGGCGCTCGTATATAGCTGCTGGTCGAAAAAGCGTCCGGTTTCATTCTATCTAGACCAGCCCTGCTGACAAATAATCCATGTGGTTTCATCACATGGCTTTACGCCGTACCGCGTACATATATAACCGCTCTTGTAAAAGTACACCGACTTTCCGCGACGAAATAGCCACATAAATTGGACGGACACACACACACACACACACACATATATATAATTGTGTTTCTGATGCAAATCACAATCGCTTCATCAATTATATATACTCAACATTTTTGTCAAAGTTTTCATTACATTAATCCTGAAATTCATTCACGTCAGATTCCACCAATTATAGATTATATATCGAATCCGTCGACTCTCGATATTGCCAACTATCGATTCGCGACTTTTTCGACCTTCAATCGTATCGATTTCTGATTACATAAATATTTAATTTCATTAAATCCGTCTAGTCTAAAGTTAATTGACCTTTGATTCGATACACTTGATTTAATAATAATGCTGATATTCATTTTGATATAGTATAGCGATTTTCGACTCTCGATTTTACCGACCTTCGATTACATCGATTACCGATTACATCAATATTTCATTTTATGAATTCCGTCCAGTCTCAGGTTCATTGATCGTCAATTCTATATTCATACTCGATCTCTTTTCTTGATGTCATCCGATGTCTTGATGTTTCACTCTCGATCATATCGATTCTCGACTTTATCGAGTCTATCGATTCAGTTCCACGAATCATCGATTCTCTTACATCGATTTTTTATTGCTACGATATTTCAATGAATAGGATTGAATTATAATTATTATCGATTATCGATTTTACCATGATTACATCATTATTGCATTTTTATTTTTTATTTTTTCAGATTTGTAATTGTTTAATCGATATATCAATAATATATTGATTATAGCGATTCTTTAGGTTCAATCGATTTTATGGATTTTCGACTCAATCTATTTTTCACTGGATCGTTTCTCAATTCCATTGTGATTTGCATATCTGTGGATATATAGTAGGTTTCAGTCACATTTATCGCTTATCGATTATCGATTATCGATAATGGTTTATCAAATCTTCAATTACGTCGATTCACCGTCTTATCGAATTTACTCTAAAGCCATTTTATTAATCCTACACATAATTCGACACAACTTTTATATATTTCATGTATTATCGATTAGTCGAATACGATATTACTTTCAGATACTCTCGAAATAAATCGATTCCGATTTTTTGCTTTCCTTTTTTGTGTATCCTGGAATATATCGACTCAATCGACCGAGAAATGCAATGCATCGACTCTCATATTGGCATTATATCGATTATCCATCCTATATACATTTACGTTTCTACTAATTTTTCTTTCCTGATTTTTGTATGTCGATATAATAGATTTCACCACGTCAATAACTGACGCACATAAATATTTCATCATTATCAGAGTCGAAAAGAAAATGCAACAAACGCAACAAGTGCGCGCGTCAGAGTATAATACAACGAGAGCCTCTCACGAATCAATGCTAAACAATTCGTGTCTTTCTGATTTCCAATGACGGAATCGACTTTCCAGATCTTAAAGCGAGCGAGTTTCTTCCTATTTTTATTGTAGTTTTCTATCAATTTGATGATATATATTCGCCGTAACACATATATCCTGCACGACAATTAACCCCTTCACCGTGCATGACGCGTATCTACTCGGATTTTCATATTTATACGAGTTCCTCGTTGTTCGTAGTGCATATTGCATTATATTATATATATATATATAAAAATGGACATAATCATATTTTGTGTATGAACAAAAAAATTCGAGTGTCAACCACGATTATAAGTTGCGAATTGCTTTTTCTCTCTCGTTATTAACCGTAACAATCTTCAATGTAATAATTGACGAAAAACGAGGAATATCCCACGTGAATTAATTAATACGTTGCTGCGGCACACTCAAGGTAATTCCCAAGTACATGGGCGTATAGTTTCACGAAGACTGAAATGGCCAATGTACAAAATATATGTATATCACCACTTTGCTTATACTTTTATTATACGTGTGCGAAGTTACGATCGCTAATTATACCTTATGATGCATATATATATATAGACGGGAAAATGTTTACTCCAACTTTTTCCCGTTCCTCGGTGTGGGCAAGTCTACTAGTTGACGATATATTTCAAACAATTTACATATAATATTAAAAATATCCAGTTGCAATACAACAAGTCCAACAAAAACGCACCTAATGATTGTAAGCATGCAGGTACATATTATAATATAGTAGTTTGAACTAACGATGCATGCGCGAATAGACGAACTAAAAATTACTGGTAGCTGAAACTCAGCGGAACGTGCGGAGTATAGGTATACGCACATATATATAACCATAGAAACAAATTGGAAGAACCCAAAACCATGACCACCGCGGTACGCCATCTATACTCATATAACATTAATAATGTCTTATTTTAATTAGGTTCCCGCTACTGTATCATTTCAGACTCGAAATTAAAAAATTAATTGGTGCGCATTCAACGGAAGGATCTGTTATTAATGGGACGACGTGCACGTCTTGATTGAAGAGAGTTGCATACCCTATATATATACACAATAGGAGCCGAGAAAAATATATCATTTCGAATCCCGCGCACCTATATATATATATATGAAATCCCGTAAATATATTGTTGCACCGATGTCGTAACATTACGGTTTCTAGTTCTAAAAACGATTGTACGGTTGGTTGGATTTTAAAGTACCCTGCGTGGATTACTTTATATGCTTCTTACGGTATTCCGCTACAAATGTCCGGAACCATTTTTTCAAATTCCGGATCACACGAACATTTCATATCTGTCGGCTGATGGAAAATTCGTTCTGGCTCTTTTAGGGGGGACGGGGGGGGGGGGTAAATGAGATTGAAAATGTGATTGATTTTAAATTTGAAATCTGGAAACTTAATAATCGTTCTTATACGTGATGACATGAATGAAACACAACGTTTTGTTGAATGAGTTTCTGAATTTTATCCAAGTAACTACGGTGATACAAAATGTAACATTTTTGTGTCTCATTGTTTTCTTGCATTTTTGCATTTTATGCATGCACTCATTTAGACTCTTGGAAAAAAAGTACAATAATAATTTATGTCTTTATATATACGACTATTGTAACAATCATTAACGTAAACATTGATGGTCAAAAAAAAATCAGCTGAGGCGATGAAATTTTTTCCATCACGTATTCTCCATACGTATTCTGTTTTTTTTTTAATCTCGAAAAATGATTATTTTAGAAGTTTGTCAGCCATTTTGAATTTTTAAAATACGACTTCAGGTTCGTAGTCAGCGACTCCTAAAAGGTATATAATCACACGGGATACGAGAAAATCTTCAAGGGATAATTTAAGATGCCTTTTGTATGATGTCGAATTCGTGAGTGATCGTTCGTTCCCATAACATTGAAAATATTGGGACTAAGTGATTCAGAATCTATTCCGATGCTATAGAATTTTATCTTTTTCTAATATCTCTTGAATGTTCGTAACATCTGGATAAACAGTTTTTTCTTTTTTCTTTTTTTCTTTTTTAAGTCTTTGGAAAAATTCAGGGAGATCGTACGCAAACGATGAATCATTCTATGTATATACAGTTTAATCACTTATAAATTCTGACCAAGTCGAAGAAGAATATTTTCGTTCAATTTTTGATATATTTGACTTTTTAATCCTTATTCTTATCATACCCCGACATTATCATTTCTAAAGAATCTCATTTTCATCGACACGGATAATATTTAATGTACGAATTTTTGTGAGTTCTGAAAGGTTTTATTGATCACTTGCTTCATTGAATCAAATTGTGCAATTGAAAATCATTATTATACTTAATTCTTATTCATTTAAATCTTTAATTATTATTATTTAAAAATCTTGGTGCTCTTCTGATATACAACGACGAATTCAATTGTTAACGGGGAACAAAAATTCAACAATAGCATTAAAGAAAATTGTTGCGGAAATATTCTATTTGTCACTCATGCATAAAAAAGTAACCCTCAAGGGTGCAAGTACTTGTGCACCCTTTTCAGAAATTTAAATTTCTTACTTGGTGGGAATTGTTGACATTCGCCTCTTGATGCGTAACGGTCTTTTGCAATGGTATATTCTTAATTTTTTTATATATGCGTATATATATATATATATATATTCAGGAAATCGGTCTGGTTGACGGACGGTTTGTTCAGAATTTAAAATCTCATAAGAATTTCATGAGTTTCAAGTTCATTCTAGAATTTCATCCGAATTTTTATGAAATTCCTGGTGTCAATTTTCTTTGATCTTTCTGCAGAAGACTATTCTAAAAAATTGATAGAGATTTCGAAGACGAAATTTAAACGCGAATGATTGTCAAATTTTCGCCAATATAAATCAATACGAAAAAAAATGAAACGATGAAAATAACTGTGTGTATATATATAACCACGTGTATTCGAAAAAATATTTTCAATTTACAGTTGAATTATATAATTTAACGAAATGTCGTTGTCTCAACGGAAATTTTAGAAATTCCTATCCCTTTGCGAACGGTTTTGTTTTGCGGGAAGGTGGTTAAGACACAAGGCGCATGCGTGCGATAATTAGAAATCGCGGTCCAGGTGTGCGATCGAGGGCCCTCGAGTCGTGCGTGTTTCGAACGGTATATGTATATAACACGCCAATCCTTAACTGTTTTCGCACGAGCTTCAAAAGTACACGTGGTCGTAATCAGTTATGAACGGGAGCCTATATACATATGTATGTGTGAATTAATTTTCGATTGGCTGCCACCAGTGGTCGTTATGAGATTTCCCTGCTTATAATGGCGCGGGCGCGTTCGGCAGCTGCTGACGATGACCCCCTCTACAGCCGGACGTATCAAGTATAGCAAAACAATCTCGACCCGATGGACGGGACAGCAGTCACGTGGTCGATCGGATAAAAAAAAACATCTTGAATTATATTACACGCGACTCCACGAAAATAACGCGTAATTGATGTTTGTCGTCCGAAAGCTGTTCCCGTCGTATTTCATTATTGCTTTCGACCGGTCTATTGCGCAGCTTTTTGTTTCCATTCGCCCGACGAACGTTGCAAAGGGTTGCGTGCACGAAGAAAAGGACGAGTTTTTAAGTTATTCACTATAGGGATCGGTCTTCGGGCCATTGCGCGTATATTTTTTTCGCATAACTGTCAATTGTTATCGGATGATTCAATTTTGCGCGGGATAAAAATTGACCGAAAAGAAAAACGTTAAATGGACGTATATTTCTTTTCTCGTTTCTTTACTGGGCCCTCCTTCTGAAAAGCAAATGTCTTCTGGTGAGTGGTATAAAAGCGCCGTTTTTTACCTCTGCGACGACGTCACGTTTTTTCCCAAGAGCAAAATTGAATTTTTCTCTCTGCGCTGGCAACGAAGAACAGTTTAGATGTAGTCGAAATACTTCGTTCAGTTAGAATAAGTTATTCCTGTACACTGGTACAATGTAGCTGTATACGATAAGCACGGGAACTATTTCGACCCACTATAAAGTTGTCAAGTTCCATTCATATATTTTTAAAACGCGAGTTCATTTAGATAACTTATCACGACGAAAGTCCTGGTACAAGGATTTATTGCGTTTTCTGGTTTTTCGGAGCACGTGGTATTCACGATCTCGGCCTTTCCAGCCGAGCGATTTCATTATTCGCCTTTTTATTAATTTAGTTGTACATGTCGGCGATAAAACGGCAAAAGTCGCGCCGCGATATATATATCTGTGTATGTGTGTGTCTGTGTGTGTGTTACGCGGGCGTGTACGCGATTCGAGTAACGAAATTACACAACTATTAGTAGCGGCGTGGTTGAAAAAAAAAATATTTGTTTATGTGGCAATTTTCATACAAAAATTCGAGTTATGGCCACGTCGCGACCGGTTCTTGAGAAATTTTGATTGACAGAAAGATTAGATCGAGTCAGATTAATGAAACGTACACGAGAAAATTGTTTATCGGCTTAACTGAATCTGACTATTAATAACGTACTTTTATTTTATTGATAGGCAGTAGGCACACCTCTTTCGAAAAAAAATCAGGCTATCGGATTTAGCGAAATTCTGCTCCCAATTTATCAGATTGGCTCTTTGCGAAGCAGAATGCTACCGGGTGATTAATTTGCCGAGAAATGTTTTTAACGCTTGACGTTTTTGAACAGTTTTACGTTATTTTCAATCTCGACGGACACACGAACGACGGCTATGATGAAATTTGCGGTTTTCTTTGCAGTTAGCAGCAGCCACTAATTGTCTTGTACAAGTTCCGAAATGACATCTATTCAAATTATCATAATCGCGATTCAAAGAATAGGAGTGTCAGACCGAATGATATCTCAACAATTTAGCGTTTACGTGATCTCTTTTTATTATAAACATTTTTATTAGAAAAGTTTTCATGTAAAATTTTAAATTGAAAACTCAAACTGCCGGAAAGTATGTGACCGAAAATTCAAAATGACCAACCCAAGTTGGTCATCGCATTGACACAGTGGACAAACGCAAACATTACTTCCCGGGAAAAAATGGATTCAGATATAATTATATCTGAATTATATATGGCTATATCTGGATCATATATGGTTATATCTGGATCATATATGTTCCA
>JAPYZR010005038.1:11360-22596 GCA_030522945.1 Trichopria nigra
ATATAATCATATATGATCCAGATATAATCATACATGATTCAGATATAATTATATCTGATCCAGATATAATTATATCTAATCCATTTTTTCCCGGGTTCTACGTATTTCCATCTTCCTAAATGTACCTATAAAATCTTATTTTTTTAAATTTTAAATCCAAGATGGCGGTTTTTCGACTCTTTTTCAATATTTTTCTTCTCAATGGAATGCGTTGCGACAGTTTTCGGGGATCCCAACACTTTCTTTTGAAATACCGACATTTTAAAGTTTGATATGGATGATGGATTCACATATATGACTGATGACGAGATGACGGATTCGTCGTGCGTCGCGGCTCCTTAGTCGGGAACAACTCGAAAAACAAGCTCGTATAATCGACGTATTCGCGTGCAAAAAATAAAACAAAAGGTGCTTGGCGAGTGAAACGTGGAATGGGAATAGACGTACGCCGAGAGGGCAGAAAGAGGAAAGTAAATGCTGTTAACGCAGAGCTACATCCGCTGGAACATTGTACACCGGGGAGCGCGCTGATCTATAAAGAGGACACAATCGATATTTGCACTCGAACGTCAACTCTACGGCTGCAGCTTCGTTTTTCTTTTTCGCGGTTTTTCTGCGACCATCGTCGGACCCTCCGAGCTTTGTTTGCCTTCGCCCTCGCGTATATACATCACGTGCACTTTCGCAAACTCGCCGGCTGGAATGTGGAATGTACCGATTTTTCGAAACAAATTCAATTATTGCTGGCGCTTTGCGAAAATATCGTAAACTCTCCTCGATATATTGTGACTGCACGCGCGCGCCCGACGACTTTTTATTAAAATTTCTATTTAATGCACGGGAATATAGAATTCGCGATATTATCGCAGCTACTGCGCGCGTATATAAAATGTGAAATGCAATTTTAGCCGACGCATGCGAATATATGTATATATGAATTACCTCTAAAAGTCTCCTCAACATCGCGCATATAACCCACGACGAGTACGTCTGCGAAGAAACGCGATACTACGTTTATATTTGCATGGAATCTCGTTCCTATATACTAATTCCTAAAGTATTTGGACAGCCTGCTAACGAGTAATTCGAGCGCAACGCCATCAGCTAAAGATCGAATGCGCATATATATCGCGTCAATGAACGAACTATATATCCTATACTGGTATTGTAGCCTGTCAGCTTCAATTAATGAAAATGAGAAATTGACGCGTATAATACCTTCGAGAGCGAAACTAACAGGAGAACCGTTAGATATATATTTAATTGATTCCGCCCGTGTGCAAAGCGAAGAATTAGATTTTTTACCTCGAGTTCTCCCCTCGCATACATCATATATATATATATATATATATATATGTTTAAGCCCGCGAGTATATAGTGCGGGACTCAAAATTTTTTGAACTCGCGGCTTCTGTTTCTCGTCACTAACAATGAGTCACAACGACGAAGCGCACGCAGTTAGCACACAATGCGCGCAATCTCGCGCGTACGACGCGCTTCCTTCCCTTTCCAAATTTCGACGGAACCCCTTCGCCCGCGCACCCTCGCCCTCGTCATCGCCGTCGCCCTCGCCACCGACATCAGATCCCTTCCCACACTTGATATCTGTGTGTATATATACGCACACTAGCCCGGCCGTTTCGTCTTTCCCGCGGTTCCCCTCGATTTTTTCAAGATACCCTTTCTCATTCCCCGTGAATCATCTACTCTTGTTCTCGGTCTCTCTTCATCTCTCGCTGCCTCTCCGTCTTTGTTTTTTTTTCCTTCGCTCTTTTCGTCCGCCCTCAAATGGATCGTCGGTATAGGCTATATACGCGCGGTCCTGTGCTTTGAAATTCGGAAATTTTAATGCCCTTTTTTATCAGCCCGGTCTTCACGCCTGACTGCTTTTCAAGTATCATTCGAACCGACCCCGGGAGAGACCGCGAGAAAAAGAGCGAACGAGAGACAGAGTGAAAGAGTGAGAGGTAGGGGGCGTAGAGGCCGAGAGTTAGGGTCCCTTCCAATTTCCTCCAAACCGCGCTTTTTTGCCCATACTATATCCGAAATTAGTACTCGATACGGAGTGTATACGGGCGTTAGGTACGAGCATATCTGCTCTCATAAATCGAATTCAAGAGCAGCGGCAAATTTTGTAAAAATAGTCATTTTTTTTTTCAAAGTCTCATGCGTGACTGTGCGTGTGCGTAATTTTTATAGAAAAAGTCGACTGAAAGACCCAAATTTGATCCCATTATAGCTTTTCCCTTCACGGCGAATTCTGCCCAACGAATCCTAATATTTTAAAATGGCGCAATGTATACCAATATCTCCCCCCTCCTATATATAATGTCATATTTTCGAAAGCC
This sequence comes from Trichopria nigra, assembly GCA_030522945.1. Classification (NCBI taxonomy): domain Eukaryota; kingdom Metazoa; phylum Arthropoda; class Insecta; order Hymenoptera; family Diapriidae; genus Trichopria; species Trichopria nigra. The sequence continues at coordinate 13,709 of JAPYZR010005038.1, forward strand.
CCCACCATCAGGACTGTTTCGAATCCGCACGGCGGCTGGGTATTCTTATATTGCGTCTGCAGCCAATCACGCGCGGGAGCGAAAAGAGCAACAGGAGGAGGGAGCATATACGCAGAGGAGACGACAAAATATGGATGGGGAACGGTAGGAAGATTTGCCTTCCCCTTCGGTCCTGACATCATGACAATGTCGGTGGAAACAACGTATACAAGCCGTTGAGTACGCATGTAGTATGTATCGGACAAAGCGATGTTATCATAGTGTCTTTACGTTGTGATAAAATCGCACCAGTTGTATGTTCCTCTCTTCAGTACATATGGTGCTTTATAATATGATAAAAGCGCGAGAATATAGGGTATTATGTACAAAAAAAAAAGGAGAAAAAAATATTCAACAGATGAGTCAGTAGAGCAACAGCACTGAAGTACAGTTTTTTAAACCATTGTCTAAAAATTGAGATTTCACAGAGAGATAACACAGTAAACTTAAAAAAAAATATCATACACTAAATCTTTCATGTAGTGTTCATTAAACCATTGCGTTACCTGCACAGCACAACATATATATTTCGGATATTCGTCGTACGGAAAAATGTTGTTGCGAAATGTTTCATGTACGGGCCAGTTGAATTGAATTCAATTGGAGAAGGTTATATGTTAAGATGCACTTAAACGATCCAAAAATACGCCTCGGTCGCTCGAACAGGAATTTTACGAACTCAATTACACGAAGGTTCCGGGAAGTGACACACTTTTTAAATATCGCCAAAATGGAGTTTTCTTATTACATTCAGTGTGCGACGAGTTTGCAAGCCAATCTTCAATTGATTGCCAATATCACTTGAACTTATTGATCTTGGACGATATATTATATATATATACATATATATATATATATATATACATACAACATCGGGTCATTTGTCTCTCGCGAAAAAAAAAAACTCAAACATAATATGTCATATCTATAAAAGAGATCCCATCTATGTACGTGCCAACGCCGCTGTGTAGGGGGCGCTGTTTTCCACTACGGAAATAGGCAGTAGAGTTTAAATTTAAAAATGCTCTCTCATTTAATTAACAAACCCAATGTCACAATTTCCGTATATTCTTTGATAGTAGCGAGAGAGATGCAATGCAAAAATAAAGTTTTTGCCGTCAGTGGTGCATCTTGAGCATTTCTCCGAAAGCCTTTACCGAAATTTTGGCCGGAGCACCAAGTTTCCGAGGCTCGACAACGTTTGCGTCTTTCATAGAAGAAAGCCGAGCTTGCGCGTGAGATCGATGCATTATTTATGGATTTATGCAAGCGATGCAAAATCGCTTATCGCACTCGCGGCATCTCCCATAAAAATTATGATTCTCGTTTTCGGGCCCGTGTATATATATATATGGCGCATTTGACCACTTCCTTTGTTTAGCCCGCCCGATCGATAATGTACCCCTCGAGATGCGAAACGCTCTTTTTTTTTTGCACGCCGCTATAATAATTCGGCGGCATTATCCCCGTAATAACTTCGCCTTGGGAGTGATTTCGTCTCTCCACCCCCCACCCCACCACCATGCCCGAAAGTCACGAAGCTTCCGAGCAGGAGAAATGGCGATCGACCTTCCAAGCTCGCTTTTTTATTTCCTGCTTTCTGAAATGCACCGCTGCGGACCTGAAAGCGCCAACAACCGGACTTGTTTATATATATATATATACGCTGTATACGGCATTTTTGGTTTCACCAACGATGAAACGGCGCTCTTGGTATACGCATCGGAGAGACACTGCTCTTTGTACGAGGCGTCCTCGATTCAGCATCGAGTGTTATCGGCTTAAACCGCAATGATCGATACGTTCTCGTTGTATCTTCCCATGCATATTTACGTCGTTTTCGCGATCTCAATTACGAATTTCAAAAAACAAAACAAAAAAAAACAAAACATAAAATCACGAATCCCATTTGTTAGATATCATAAAGAAATCCGAATGGATGTCATTGGAACTTGGCGCGTACTTTGCTTAACGCGTCATTGGCGATGCAGGATTAATGCGTTAATTAATCAAATTTTACGTGCCTTAAGTTCGGATCGTTCAAGTTGAACGAAAATTTTTGAACAAGAAAAATTTTCGTTTGTTGTTTTAAAAATCTCGTAATAATAATTTCATGTCAATCACATATTCCCTATATGCACTACCCTGTATAATCGAAAATTCGAAATTCATCGTAATTAAAAAGAAATCATTTGTTTTTTCAAATTTTCGTTCAACTTGAACGATCCGAACTTAAGGGACATCAAATTTTTGCGAATTATAAGCTATTATCCTTCTTTTTCTTTAATGGTTTAGTATTTATATTTTCATTATCAACTTCTATAATTCCAAACCTTTCGTTGCTTTAATGACAATCTAACCCACTCTTATTTGTTTACTGTTGTCTTGGTCTTGGACTTGGTCTTGGACTTGGCATCGGGCTTGGTCTCGGTCTCGTATTATTATTGTACTGCACGGTAGAAATGAAAATATTTCTTAGCTAATTCTTAGACAAGCCAGATGTTTACCATGTTAAAAGCATAGGAGAAATGGACAGTGTATGAAAAAAATGGATAAGGATTGGTCACAGTAGAGTGTTAATCGGAATCCCTTTCAAAGTTTATAAAGCTGTGAACAATTATGCTAAATGTGAAATGTTTTAAATAGCTGTAGAACTTATAAATCTTCGCAATGCTGCCCTGGTAGAAATCTGTCCAGTTTTCTGTTACACTGCCCAGTTATCCTATACCTTTAACATAGGAAAAAAGTAAACTGTACAGAAACTAGACAAAAACTGGGTTCATTTTCTACTAGGGTGTTACAGGTCATTATTGCTGATTTATTGTTTACCTGTTTTTGAAAATTTCTATAAGGTATATAAAAAAAAAAAAACGTTTTTACTTTACAAGACCAATAATCGATATACCAAGGCCACTATGGAACGTTGTTCGTTAAGGGCCGTTAAAAATACCGAATAGTATGATGAAAATTATATGAAAGAATATTCTTAATACACAGCTTTCTCAACGCGCAATTCCTTGACTTTAATCTGTTTTCGAAAAGTTTGCAAACAATGGTTGATGTAATGAAGATGTCCAAATTATGGCTGTATAGATCCATCATTCGAAGCAGACTAACTGTAGATGCGAAACCAGTTTCTAAACGTGCATGAGTTTAAATAAATCACATAACAGTATGCCCGCGTTGCACGAGGAAGGATCAAAACGATCGGGATTTTATAGCGCTGCTGAGGAGTTTTCACACGCCTTATCTCGACATCCCGTTACTTATATGTAATGAGGGAATCCCGCATTCAATTATGTTCCCAACTGTTTTTCAGACTGATCCTAATGAAATGAAGCATTGTCTTCGTACGCCACTTCATGAATTTCTTTCCAATATATAATCGGCGTGCTGCACGGTGGTATTAGATAGAAGGAACGAGTAGTATACCGCGATTTATTATGTGCAACGCGCATTATTTAATGCGCATAGGATGCTGGTTCACTGCGATGAACCTTAAAAATAACCGTTTTTTTCGTTAATGCACTACACGTTGTACGAGCGGTCGATGAAGTTCTACCAGGTCTGATAAGATGCACGGGAAAAAATAGTTCTTCGCCTTTTCAAACGGCGAACTGCATAACGGTACCCTTTTTCCTCGAGCAAACGCCGCACTCGCTTCTCTCTTAAGGTGTTCTCAAGGTATTGAACTTTTTGCTCATTTCCTAGTCGATGTCTATACACTCTATTCGAAAGTTTTCTCTATGATTTTATGAATTTCGCTCGTATCGATGCATTTATTCCGTCGCGAGTTTGCAAAATCAATTGATAATAAAATATCTATATAAAAGAATGGACGGTCGAGTGCTTGTTTACTTTCTCCAGGTGCATTTCGGAACCGCAGATATGTAACCTTCGAAAATCTTTTTGCAAATCGCACGCGCACTCTTCGACAATCACTCTGAATTTTTTGTATAGTAAAAATTAAGTTATATTCTTCATTAAATGGTGATTTATTCATTTTACACGAATGAACCGTAGAATTCCATTTTTATAAGTCACACATTATATGGAAAATTTCAATTAGTAAGAAAATAAAAATTAAACTAAACTTGTAATTAATCGACGAGGAAATTTTTGATGATTTTGTTACGAATTCAAATGTGGAAAGTAATTATTCCTTATTTCCAATACTAATAGCCAATATAAGTTGTTTCGAAACGAATCGAAAACTTTTCTACGTTTAATTGAACGAATTACTTAGTATCTTTCTTTATAATTCATATTACGAAATAAAAGTTATACCTATCTATATTTAACGGACATTTTTATGAAAAATGTATTTCTTAAGTGATGAAGATATTCTGCCAATTCGACGAGTAAAATTTTAATATAATTATTAGTATAATTATAATCATTCCTCTTCATCATTATAATAGAAATTAATATATAAATGTTTTGTGATTTTAATTTTAAAGGAGTGCTAACAAATTTCTGCAATATTACCAGCAGTCGCGTGTGGTCGTATAGTTATACACTATATTATTCTACCACCGACTTGTTAACTAATTCGTTCATTCAATACAATAAAGCTGATTACGAATATTCTTGACTATAATAATTAGTGTTTCAAATATCGTTGCAAATAGTAACCATTATTGTTACGTTAAGAAATTCACAAATTTAGGACAAATGTTACAAAAAAAGCGTACAGCTTTAATTAGTAAAAAGAAGGTTATCGCGGCGTCGTCGGGCTACGTTGGGGGACGGCCGTTTCGCCGGTATATATATAAACGATATTCGTAGGCTGTTTAATTAACGGAAAGCCATAGCCCGGTCGGGGAGACTCGTCTCTTCTTTTTGGAAATATCGAACATCTTTGTTCGACATTATATAAAATATGTTCAGTGTCCGTCGACTTTCAGAGGGAAAAATACGCGATATTTGCGCGCGCGCTCGCGCTCTTGCACACAGGGATATCATAATGAAGCCGATATGAAAAGCGCGCGCGCGGATGATGGCGGAGCCGGGTATAATTTATTTTTTTATATCGCCGTATTTCCCCCCATAAAAGCGTCGGCTATAATAAAGCGTTATACTGCTGCTCGGGAAAAGAAATGCGCCTGCGGCCTTTACGATCTTATTTGCGGAGACGTAAAAATCGAGAAAATCAATACGAAACTTCTAGCATTAAATATTCAGGCTATTGACTGGCCGGTGAAGTCGGGCGGGGCCGCGTGATTGACATATTTCGTCTCATTTCAATTTACCCCCTTTTTTTTCTTTACTCGATGTCCTATTCTTTCCTGGCCGCATCTCTCCCTCTCCGTTATACATTATTACCCACCTCTTCATATATCTTTTTTTTTCTTTCGACGCGATATGGTAAAATGGATTTCTGTCCTCCTTTATGGCATTTCCTCGATCGATAACTTTTTCATATTAATATAACATTTTGACTCAAAATGTCAGACATCTTTAGATTTTCATACATGAAAAAATGTGATTACACATTGTACATGATATAACAGCTTGTGATCATGAGGTGTGTACTTCCGTTTATTCATTCATTAATGAAATTATTCATTAATTTTAAGACTTTGAAAGGCTAATAAGTTTAAAAAATGTTTTAAATATGATTATAAAGTGTTGTCGGAAAGTGTACTTTAAAGATTCATTAGAGTGAAGACTTGAAAAAATGATATAATTCGTCGATTTACTCTAAAAAGATAAGTTTGTATATTTATGTACAATTTATTTATGACAATAATGTTGGTATTCTTATTAAAATTTAGAATATTCAAAGTCATATTAAGACTCTCTAATATAATGCAGTGACGAAAAGGCAGCTTTTTTTAAATAAGTGAATTCCTTACTATTTCGCAGTAGTGAATTTTCACCGCAGAATGAGTGAATCGGAAAACTGTCATTTGTCCATGAATCAAAATATAACTGCTTTTCCCCTAGTAATTAGTGATCTGTTTCTTAATAATTATTAAAATGTATATTGAAAATTGAAGTATATGTATGTCAATTTCATTACATATATTGATTCTTTTAGTTTATTAACTGCAGATTTATCTGTAAATTGCTAAGACATGCGTCAGCTATATATTTCTACAATTTCATTTCCCTTGGCAGGTTTCAGAAATCACTAAATGTAGTAACAGATGTGAGTCTGCCAGCCAGAATCGATAAATGAAATTATTTAACGAAATTCAACCAATGACGTAAAATAAATGGAATTTGAAATCACAGATTATCTTGATTTTTTAGAAAATGAATGGATTCAACGCGTAGCCCAAAAATCATTACAAGTTTGATTTTTCCGAAAACTCATTGAATTGATTGTTTGATCAATGTAGCGTAATGAATAATTTATTTATTTTTGATACTCTGAATTTTTTATATATTCGCGGTTTTATTACGTAAAAATTGTAAATACACCTATATATTCGCGTACGTATGTCATTTCATTATATGACACTAAAAGTGGTATGACTTTTAATCCAGGAATTTTTACTGCCTCCTTATTTTCCCCGACACTCTAGATTCAAATTAGGGAAATTTCATTAATGAATAGAAAAAAAAATCAATACTTTATTCGCCTTTTGGATCGATGACTTCCTACTTTGATTAGAATTACTTGACCAATAACGAACATTTAATAGGTTAATTACTCATTTTTGGGCACAACTAATTTATTCTAAAAGCGACCAAATTAAGGTTTATAATAATAAATGCTAAATTTACTTTACTACTACTAATTGTCACTATTGAAGCAAAAAACGCAAAAACTATTGATTCGAAAAATCATTTCGCGAATTTCTAGAAGCTATTTTTCATCTAATTTTTCTCATACTTTTTTTAAATAAAAAATTGACCAAGACTCAAGAAAAACATCATTCGACAAAGACTGACTAATAAATGAAGTTAATTTAAATTAAGTTAAAATAATAAAACTGAGAAAAAATATTTAAAATGTTGAGACTATTCAAGAACTTAAATATGATTTTTAGAGAAAAATTACATTCTAACAATATAATTTCTGGATTGTCATTCAACTGATTTTAAACTGAAAAGGACAGAATTTTAAAAAATGTTGATGAAATCTTCCTATACAACTGCTATAATAAGTTTTTCTCTGATTTATATATAACCAGGATCTCCATCAGGAATCATTTTCAGTATCGAATTGACATTTTGTCTCCAGCCTATATTCCTTATCACCGCTCGCGTATATACACAGTACAAAATGGATTTTTTTCGATTATCTTATTCACTTTGTCGGGATTATCAAATCAAGAAATGATTCTCGGGAATTCAAAGTTACACGAGAGTCGCATTTCAGCGTCGAATCGCTGGATCATCGACGGAATTATCGCGGATTTAAATCGAAATTGGTTGCGCTTTAACTAGCGAAAAACGCGCTTTCTCGAACTGATTTTAAAATAAATTACGGCGCAACTACGAACATGTCGGCGGTGAATATTTAAAGGCAACCTATATTGTCCAACAAACATACACACACACACACGCACATATACAGCCACACACACGTATGCACCCGGTCGGTAATCAGATAAAGCGCACCCGATCGCGAGATCAGCAAAAGATGCGAGGCCTCGCCCGACTTCCATAAACATTTTTCAGTTTTATACGATGTGCCACCCAGTAAGTTAATTTCTTCGTCAACAACTTTTTAAACTTACAAAATTATTGATATTTCACGAGTTTATGATCGCATGTCCGCGCGCTATCGACCCGGCCATCGCATCGGTTCGTCAGATACTCGACACACGTGCATACATACACACGGACATGTATAGGCTCGCACATAACTTAGTGTCGCTATTTTCGCAGTGAAAAGCCCGCAATCGTACAAATACCGCAAGGTCACAGAAACTCGTGTTATTTTTTTCAAATTCGTCTGTTTATCGAACGCATTCTTATATAGGTAGTGTCTTATCTCTCATTACATTTTCATAAAGTTTAAATCAAATGCATCCACGCGCATTGTACTCTTCAAAATTGTAGAATCCGTAAAAGTGAATGAAACTTGATCTACTTTTTAAATTGTTTACTATATAGTAATTTAATCAATGGATATTCCAATAAATGATTAAAATTCTATAATTATTATTTTTAGTAACCATTCACTCGTATTCACTCGTAATGGGTCTACTGTAACAAATAAAATTTTCATCAGTATTTTACTTTTATAATGAAGCTATTATTTGACTAATTGCTACCTGTAAATTTAATGTGATGAACGTATGCGAAAGAAGGCCAACTTATATGGCAAACCTTGTTGTAAAAGAAAAAAAAAAAACACATAACAAAGTTATTCTAGACTGGAAGACGAAAGTACAAGACATTTTTATTTCGGTCTAGTTTTCTCATTTTCCTTCCCAATAAACGAAAAGATAAATTCGTTTTAACTCAACGTTCGAAATTAGAACCAGTTTTTTAATGTTCCTTACCATTCTTTAGGGAAACCGTCATTTTTTTTTAATTGGTTACATTTATGCAAGTAGAATTCGGGTCTAGTATATTCGATTTAATAAAGTGAGTTAAATGAAAATTTGAAAAAGCAAATGGTTTTTTGTTGAAATTACGATTAATTTAGAATTTTCGATCATGGAACGTAGTGCGTATAGCGAATATGTGATTGGCGTGAAGGTATTATTACTAGATTTTTAACATCAGAGATAAAAAAATTTGTTGTCGAAAACTTTCCTTCAACTTGAACGATCCGAACTTCAGGCACATAATAAAATGATGGATATAATTAATAAATTAATTTATTCTTTCTCCATTTGAATATTCTTTTTAAACCGATATTTGCAGATTCAATTATCTTTGAA